>CAUYRT010078731.1:0-44254 GCA_963574885.1 Lepilemur ruficaudatus
TGTGTTAAGGGGAGAATTTTTAAAAAGAAGAATATATAACTCAATTTTCACAACTGTATTTACAAAAAAGAGATCAAATATCAAATTCATTATAAGGTCTGTTCAACATTATTTGGAAATATGGGAGATTCTTCACTTATATTAATAGAAGTATTATTTGTTTACTAGGAAATTTTAAATATACATTTGTGTCTGAAAAGAACTGAATTTATTTTTTCTCTATTTTAATTACACATAATTTGTTGTTTCTCTTTAGCTCATGAAGCATATAAATAAGTCACACATCTATAAGAACTAGTTACAAGGACAAGGTTTCCGTGTCTGTTTTCTCTTGTAAAACTGGAACCATCATCTGGTTTCCTCCCAGGGAGCAAACCCAGGATATCTAAGTGTTATGTGATATGCCTGGAAAATGCCGTGAACAAGATTCAAAAGCATAGCCACTTCCATTTTATGAACCACTCGCGACAAGTCATCTTTTGCTATATAACCTTTGCCTTAATTAGAGAAAAGATGGATTAATGAAACAAATGAAAAGTTTAACATAACACATCATGGCACTATTTGCTCTTATGCTTTGATGTTTATTCCCTAGCACTTGTTCCCCATGGTGGATTCTGGAATATTTTTAAAACACTGTAACTTTTACTAATTGTGGTCTTAATAAAGATTATTCTTGATACTGTTAAAAAAAAGTGGGGAAAACTACACAGCAAATAGTTTATCGATAGTAAAAAATTTTAAACTATAGTATTAGATGAGTAAATGAGGGAGTCCTTGTTACTAAGGTGATTAAACCCTGAAGTCTAGAGAACAATTATATGCTACGAGGGTGGTGTTTGCCGGTGTTTGGCCTAACAAGAAGAGCTCAGAGAAAGCGCTATGGAAAAGCCTGCTTGGGGTAAGGGAGGCAGCTGCACAGAGCTGAGACAGGATATCATTAATACCAGGTATATCATTAATATCAGGTCTACATGCACCTAGGCCATACACAAGAATGGATGTCAATATGATGCCACCAAGTTCTGTGTTTTTATGTCAAAATGAGAGGGCACACCTCAGACAGCACAGAAGCACTTAAGGACTTCAAGATGAACTCTGAGATCCCGTGTACAAATCTGGGGAAGTGGAAGAAAGACTCATGTGAATTCAGTGTTTTGCCACAGGGATAACTCTTCTCTAAAGCAGAGGAATGCTTCAGGCAACTCAGCCACAATCTAGGCTACAGGGAGATAGAAAAATACTCTTTAGGAAGTTTTAAAAAAAGTGGTAGAAAGACTAGTTGGTTTGGACCACATTTATTTGTCAAACTGTCCATTCAGGGAATTCTAAGACCAGGAAGAGCACCTAAGTAAGACTAATGGTACATATAGGTACAACCTTGCTGACAGAAGTAGAAACTGGAGTAAAAGGTAACAAAAACAGAGAAAGTACAGAAAAGAAAGTACAGAGGAATGAATCCCAGCTTTAACTTGGAAGCTCAAAGAAATATTTTGGCCTACACTCAAAGGAAAATAGAAAAAAAAGTACAAAACACATACCAATACTGTAGCCACATTATTTGGAAAAGCCTTTGCAAGGATAGAAGACGACGCAGTTACTGCTGCAGCAAAGCTTAACGCATCCATTACTCTCACTAGAAAACACATAGCAATAAATATTGGTCCGTCTGGAACTTGATCCAATATACTAAAAGAGAATAAGACAATTCTCAAATGTTAAGCTGGTTTTTATTTATTTTTCCTTTTAATTGTGCTCACAGAAAAGAGTAGTACATCACTCATAGTTATTAGAATAAACCTATTTGGAATATAAATTTTTTGAAGAGTTATTTTGTTATATTTTCAGTAGCAGAAAATTACCTTCTTATTTTTGGGAACAATTTAAGTCATAATGACAGCTTAGGTTGCCCTTTTCTGCTGATACAATTGGTCTCCTAGACGACAACAGTAAATAGGCCTTTTTGGAATATGGAGAATCACTCTGACAACACCTATATAGAAGGACTTCTTAGTTTCAGGTATCTCCCATGGTGGGACTCAAACTTTCAAAAAAAAAAAAAAAAAGGAATGAATGCAGAGAAGACTCCCTGTGTAGAAAATGTTTTAAAACATCCACTTCATTTAATATAGTGGTTTTCCTGAGTTTATTTCATGATAACCTTACCATACTACTATCATTCCTTTATGTTGCCCAAGTATTTGAATAAGCTCTTTCATATTATTTGCCACTATGCTGTTGGTTTAAGAACTCTAAGTTTAAGAACTTCTATAGCTGTTTTGCCTCTGCCACTCATTTCCCCTTTTTCTAGCAATGGCAACAGGGAAAACCACGCTGCTCCACCCTGAAGTGAGCACATGACCCTGCCTGGCCAATCAGAACATTATTTCCCACTGGCTACAGGGATGGGCCATCCACAAAGATCTGGCAGGTGGGGCTCCAACCTGGGACCCTAACAGGAACTACTGGGAAAGTGGCACTACCTACTGGAGCCGGTGGGGCCATCTTGCCAACACAAGGGGAAGCCCAACCAAGAACAAATCACAACAAGAAAAAAGCAAAGCCAGTAAGTCAAGAAAAATTTCTAATGACACTGTTTCAACACCTGTATCCTGAAGTTTTTGAGCTGATTCTTTAGGAAGGAAATTCACTTTTTAACTTAAGCCAAAAGGTTTCTGTCACTCACAGTCACAGGAGTCCTAAAGAATAAATTCAGTGGCCAGTGTAATGGTGGTCCCTGGAGGACTGTTTCCTCAAGAGCAATGCCATTCATTTCTGTTCTCTACTCACCCAACTCCTTCTGCCATTTTTCACATGCTATGCACGCAACAGACAATAATGGTATCATTGACTTAAAAAGCCATTAATATTTCAAACTAAAGATAGATTATGAAATCTGTTCAAGCTCCCAAACATATCAGAAAATGACTTACCCAAAGAGAATGGTAACGCCTCCTGAGACAAACATTCCTGCTATAAACATAAATTTTGCTCCAATATGTACAATCTATAATAAATGTCAAAGAAGAGTGGTAAATTGATCACTTCTACAAGTCTATATTGACATAAACAAATCTACTATTTTGGAAGATATAGGATTGGGGGAAGACATGTACATTAAAGAGTACTCTTTAATGGAGTGCCAGTACACATTGCTTACAAACATGAAAGGAGTTAAGAATCAATCAACCCTAAGGAGGGAACTGTCAACAGTGGCACAATTTATAAAACTGTAACAGTGGCTATTTCTGTATCAATGCAAATTCTAGACTTGTAAATCAGAATAACTCATTATACAATTTTTAAAAATTAAAACATGCACCTGAACTTTAATACTTACATAGTTTCCAAATACTAAAGATGCCAGCAACTCAAACAAAGCATAACATCCAAAAATCAGACCGATAATGGTATTGCTGGCTCCCTTCTTTTCAGCCTTTAAAGAAACAAAAATGGAAACAAAGTTTGAAAGGCAAATTAGCATCAGTATGGAAAAATGGAATATTAGATCAGAGCATCATCTTTTTGTGACCTTTATCTGCATGGCAATTTCAAAGATTATTATTTTAAAATAAACAGGATGGGGAAGAAAGGGTAACTAGTTAAGACAGTAAAACCTAGTCCCTGACATGAAATTCATTCACCTTGACTATAAAGCATTGTTAGCTTTAGCTGGCAAAAGTCAGAATTAGATAGTATAAACAAACACGAGAAACCTTGGATGTGGAAATTTGGGCTCCATTTCACAGTCACAGGACTGAGAAAATAGCTGATTTAGCACAACTTCCTTTTTAGTATCACATTTTAGTTATAGGAAACAAACAAAAAATGTTTGCCAGTCAAAAAACTTAAGAATAGGAAGTCCTGTGAGCAGGCACATGGGTTGCACCAAAGGCCCATTCAGTCTGGTTCTCTATTTCTGGTATCAATACCAATTACCTGACAGTTGGAGAACAGCTTTCCTTCCTGACATCAACAACACAGATGAAAGATGCTCCCTTAACACACTACATTCTCCTGAAACACCTAGGGTATTTTAGCATTCATCAATTATGATGATTAACGTTTATAGCCTATTCTATCAGTGAGCTTCTAAATCTGCTAAAGTATCAAATCCTAAATGCAACACAGTGTTTATCTTAAATCTACTTCTTTTGAACTTCAAACGCTACTATTGTGATATACCACTAAATTCACATAAAAAAAAGGGAGAAAGTTTAAAAAACTTTTTCAAACCCTAGAAATATGGCAGGTCCTTACATCAGATTCTAACTATAGCAATTTAAAGAGGTAAAATATGAGTTTAATTTCTTTAAGATAGGATTGACAACTTAGCACACTATGAAGCCTGTGCTATACAACTCTGTCATAAGTCATTTACTGAGCACCTTATGTGTGCCAGGCATGGTACCAGTAGTGAATAGTTATGATCTTAAGAGTCCAGTTTAGATCCATTCTCTCACCAGAGTTTCAGTTTTTTCACAAATAACTTCACTCTTAATACTGAAATGCGTGTGTGTGCACATGCAGGCGTGTGTGCACACACACTCCTATATCCTTCAAAATCCATTCTCTGCAACAGCAATAATCACATTTCTTTACCTTTTCTAACTACAATTTTTAGATAAAATTTTCTCCATCTCTTGCCATGTAAAGATGCCATCATCATTCAATCCTTGTATATTTCAAGGACATTCTTTTCATGTCAGTCTATGCCTCTTTAAATAAACCCTACATTTTTCATAACATACCATAAGAACTCTATTGTTCTAAGCTAAAATTTAGGAACCACCCGCCCCCCCTCCCCACCGGCCACCTTACTCTTAGAAGATCCTTAGAGATGTGGTCCCTAAGCACCTGGTGGTGGATGAGGGCAGAGAATGGACCTACCGTTATGCAGTAATTACTGAGGCAGGATTTTAAGCTCGTAATTCTATGGGCTTCATAACTGGCCACGCTACGTCCATGTACTAACAACCACATGAGATAGTGGTGTGGAAACAAGAGAGATCTCATTATCAAGATACCTTTAACGGCATTGTAGCAAAAGGTTATGCAGTATGTAGACTGGAACATGAAGTCTACATTTCCACTACACGTGGGTCAGGTTCCTCAAAGGGAAAGTATTATCAAAAGAGTCAATTAAAATGTAGGCAGAACGTTCAGTGGTCAAATTACATTATCCATGTTCTTTGCTTAATAGATCTGATAAGTATTTAATTCTAGAATCTAGCAGGAAATTTATGATGGTTATGGCAGCTAATATTTACCGGACCCTCACTATGAGCCAGAATCTCTATTAAGTGCTGTTTTACATGGTATCTAACACCTATCAAATAAGGAATGTATTTTTAGGTGGCCTCATTTATAGATGAGGACAGGGACTTGCAAAGGTTACACAGTCATCGAGCCACTACAGTTTCCATCGTGCGCATGTTCCCACATTCACCGTAGAAATGGAACGATGACACAGGACGTGCTAGACCCACACGCCACGGCAGCAACTAAACACCACCTTCGGAACGTGGATCCCGCTTCGCATTAGGAAAGCAAGAAGAGCTATTAAAAGCAATTTCGGGTTCACATGTAATCCTCTGATAAAGGAGGAGGGTGAGCTGAAAAATGATGAATAGAAGTAGGAATCCTGCACCAGAATTTAAGAAGAAGGGGCCTATTTTTTCTTCCCCAGTGAGCTCTAGCTAACAGGGATGACAGAACATACAGGAGGAGGGGGAGGCTTTACCAATGCATTTGTCAACCATCAGATTTTAGTGAGAAGGGAAAAGGCAAAGCCCACTCTTCTTATCTATAGCTTTTGAAGTTAGAATGTTCTCTCCCTGCCTTTGTCTTCTCTCCCACAGCCTTCACTCCGCGAGACAAAGTAGCAAACGTGAGAAGCCATGTTTGTTCATTTCTGTTTGCCAGCTGATTTCACAAAGCCCCTGACGCTGTGCCAATGGGCAGCTCTCTGGAGTGATGCTTTGAAGACAAAACAGGAGAGAGCACACAGCCCCCCACATCTTTTGCCTGAGTCACTACATTCCCTAACACTGGGGTCCCCAACCCCAGGGTGTGGCCCAGTACCGGTCCATGGCCTGTTAGGAACTGGGCCGCGCGTCACTTCCTGAGCGTCACCTTTCCTCCACCCCCCAGAAAAACTGTCTTCCATGAAACCGATCCCTGGTGCCAAAAAGGTTGGGGATCACCACCCTAAAAGATAAAGGACCCCAGTCCTTGCCTTTTCCTGCATGGAAGACAATGTCTGCCAGGGTTAGTGATTATGCTTCTATAATTTATAACCAGATAGATATGCCTTAGTAATCTATCGCCAGGTGTAATCTTACACTCAAACTCCGATGTGATTTTGCATGTGCTGAATCTTCACCACCTGTATTTAAGCTGTGAACTGAAATACTGTGTTGGAGCAGTCTGGCAGAACTGCTTCTGGACCGTAAATTTCAGTCTGTAGTCCTCGGTTAAGACTTCTAAATACAACTAATTTTAATTCTTTAAAAGCTTGACTTTTTTCTTTAGTCACCACCTCCTATAAGCAAAACACTCCATCAAAAACTTAAAACACCCACCCACAGCCTGGTTTTCCTTTGTCCCTATTCACTTAGAGGAAGCACCCACTGAACTCCAGCTAAGCCGGGAAATGCCCTTCTAACTGGTTGAGCCACTTACTCTAGTTCTTCTCCATCTTAATTCCACAGACTCCTCTTACTATTATTATTATTTTACAAAACCCAAATCTGGCCAGGCTACTCTATCTTGCTCAATCACTAAGTCCTTGGCATGCATACAAGTACCCGTGTGTTCTAGCTCAAGCCTGCCCTCTCAGATCCTCTGTCTCTTAGACTTCACTCCACTTCAAGCTGTCTGCTACTTCCCAAGAACATGCCATTCGCTTTGCTATTCCTGTGACTACCTAGAATGCCCATACCTCTGTTGTTCACCTTGGGAACTACCCTGTGAAGTTCCTTTCAGTAACCCCCTTCTTCTCCTGCCCCCACTCCGCCCATGCCCCATTCCTCTTTCTAGAGTCTCATAACATTCTGGACGTCCTTTTCTTAAAGGATAGCCAAACAATCTGAAATCTTTTTTTTTTTTAATATATTTTTTCACTCGCAATGGACAGACAAGGGAGAGACAGTTCCCTCATTTTTTTTTTGCCCTAACACATCCAATGCCTAGCACACTCAAGTTGGAACTCATTGAAGATCTGGTTAATAGAACTGAATTGGGGAAGTCACAACTTCTGAAACTGTTTCTTCATTTGCAACATGATGAGATTCGCACTATTCTACCTACTTTGTGGCATAGTTGCAGAAACCAAATAGATAAATGGGTGCAAATATGCACTGAAAACTAGGGAGCACTCTGTGAATACAGAGCAGTATTGTTCCTTTAGTAGAGAAGTCACTTTATCCTCTTTTGTAGCACACAGAATGAAGGACTACATGTTATCAAAGCAGTTAGAGGACTGAGAAGCTGCTAGTGCATTGTGAGCCGAGTATTTGGCAAAGAGCACAAAATAAAACGCATACATTACTTACATTCACCCAAGCCAGTCCCATTCATGTCATATTATATGCCATTGACAGCCAGAATCCAGCTGGTCTCACTAGGGGTTATTCTCTTTGAGTCTGTGCCATTAGCTGTAGATCCTAACACTACATAAAAGGCTATGTATGATTAGAGGGAACTAGGCACTATTAATCAGAGTTCCTCCTTTGTGTAAACATTGCTGATAGAGTCCATAGAAAATGCAAGTCAGAAACTCTTTATATATTAAAGATGCTAATCCTGTGTGACATTTGTTAAAAAAAAATTCAAATCATAAAGGGGATTCAGTAAATCTCAACTTCTTAATTCCAAAATATTAATAAACCAAAAACTCCCAGAGAGAGTTACTATCGTAACATAGACCTTTGCAATAACATTTAGATTTCAGTTATTCAGTGCACTCCCTTTTTTCAGTTGCAGAAACCAAATAAAGATTAATCAAACTATATGATAAGAAAAGTAATCCTCAGAAGATCAATTATATTTAGGTGAATTACCTCGCAAGAGGATGTTTCTTCTGACTGGATATTTTTTCCTGGTATCAAACATTCTACAAGAAGTATTCTGTTGGCTGAAGTTTTATACATTATCTGTACTATGGGCAGATTTTTACATTTTACATACTGTAAAATGAAATAATTCAAAAGTCTTTTTTAAAAATTAGAGCTCACAAGGATATAAAAATGTCTTACCTCCTTGGGGAAAAAGGGTCCAAGGATAGAATAGCACATCATGGAACCTAAGTTCACGGAAGCTGCTGATATCAGTACATAAAGCTGTTCTCTTGAAAGTCGCCTGGGCACCTCCCTTGCACTTCCTGCAGGGCCATCACCTTGAATGTAAACACACTGCAATTAGGCATGTAATTGGCCTATTGATGGAAGTATGCAAGTGTCATTTCTGTGCACAGAAGAGGCACTCTGAAGATAACATTTGCTGAGTTTAGGGCTGTTTTGAATACAGGACATTTGATCAAATGGAACACAATCTTTGTACATTACTGCAATTTTGAAAACATACCACTTTCATTTACATACTATTCCCTGTTAGAATTTCAATGCAGAAATTATCAAGCCATCTGATCTGGTTTGCCTCCACCTTAAGGCCTATTTCTCTCTTCCTTGAGGCAGCAGGATGATGTTCAAAGGGTGCTGCTCTCTGAAGTATAACGTCCCTTATTTTCTCAAGTTACTAGGCTCATATGCCACACGAACTCAGTAATGTTTTAAGCATGTAATGTTAGCTGTTCATTAAGAATTCTAAGACAGTATTGAAGTCAAATGAAGTGTAAACAGGAGAAAACAAGCTAAATCATTCAACCGGTGAATGAATACTTAAAAAGGTATGCTTCTGGACAGACAAGTCCCACAAATCTGTAAATCAATAAATTTCTGACAATAATTATTGTTCTTATGCATCAATTCATTTAATATTTATTCCCAAATACGTTTGATTAGCCCTATTTTTCAGAGGTTGCCACTGGAGTCCAGAAAAAAAAAAATCTGTGCAACATGAGGAAGTCAAGAATCTTTGAAAAAATTTTGGAGTAGGGAAACGAGAAAGGTTAAAGAGAGAGGGGAATAACAGTGGGTATTCAAAAGATGTTTTACGTTTGCCCAACGGCAGACTTACGTGAATGCATTCTTAAACACACAGTACTTTAAAGAAGACCTATAGGGAAGAAAGTCACTGGAGACCGTACCTTAAACAGCCCTTGAACATTATACCCCTTACGGAGAGAAAAGAAACCTCATATTCAGGCCGCAGCCTTTCCAATCTCTCAGAAACAAACCAAGCTAAAGCCAATTCAATCTCTGCTAAACAGACTAGCCCGAAACCACCGCGGAAATCCGGGCCAGGTCGCTGTCAGTCACCTCCTGGTGGGCGCGGGCCCTCAGGGTTCCCCGGCGCGTGCATGCCAGGTGCGTGGACTCCAAACCCGGGTCCTTGGACTCGACCTCCACCGAGCGGACGGGCGGCAGCTGCTCAGCCAAGCCCGGGCATCCTCGGTTCCCCGCCGGTCGCGATCGCCCGGGAGCTCCGGAGCCTGCCAGGGATCTAGGCACCGGGGAGGCGGGCCAGGGCGGGCCGGGGGTGGAGCAGGGCGGGTTCCCCCCCACCCCCCGCCCTTAGTACCGTAATACACCACCTCAGCTGCTAGAATTTATGAGGTCCTTTTTAATTCCATATAAGGAAAAAGCAAACAAACAAACCAGAGTCTATATTCCATATAGTTGGGCCCCCTCTATTTTAAAATGAGTACAATTTTTTCCTACTAGAAGAAAGGAAGCTCATGTTAACCACAAAAGGCGAGGGGTACCTCAACTGAAAGACACAAAAGTGAATTAGAAAATTAGAGGTATTTTTCACAGTGGGTAAATGCGATGGCGTTTTTAATCATTGAAGCCAGACACTAGTAAACTGGAAATGAATTAACCAAGGTGAAGCACCTGCCATCAGAAAAATAATTGCAAGAATGATAATGAAAGTTAAGGAAACATGGCGGAGTCGCCAGGAGTTTGATCCCTGGGGGAGATGCCTGGGTTTCAAGCCAGGGCACTTACTAGCTGTGTGTGACTTTGGATGACAAGGTCAGTTTCCCCAACTGTGCAGCTGAGATTATACTGTTTGTCTTGTAGGGCGGCTGTGAGCGTTGGTGATAAGGCGTGTCACTACCTGGCACATGAACACTATGGCTGCTACCTTATTACTCCCACACATACAATTTTCTGACAAAAAAAATGTTTCATTTATCTTCACCTTATTTACTATTGGGGAAGGGTTAAAGTTTGGGGGACTGGGGAACGCTGGATTTGAAGCCAAAGCAAAATAAAAGACTGAGTTACCACCTTGTGCCAGGCATTGTGTATTTAAAGATGAATGAACCCCATCCAGCCTCTGCCCTCAAGCGGCACACCTCCTTCTACCAGATAAAACCAACACTAATGAATAATTTACTGTAGGACTGGCACGGTGGCTCAGGTCACACTTGTAATCCCAGCACTTTGGGAGGCTTAGGCAGGAAGATTGCTTGAGACAAGGAGTTTGAGACCAGTCTGGGCAATTTAATGTAACCCCACCTCTACAAAAAATAAGAAAGAAAAAGTAGCCAGGTGCAGCGGTGCACGCCTGTGGTCCCAGTTACTAAGGAAGCTGAGGCTAGAGAAACAATTGAGCCCAGGAGTTTGAGGTTGCAGTGAGCTATGAACGTGCCACTGCACTCCAGCCCATTCGACAAATGAGACCTAGTCTCTAAAAATAATAATAATAACAACAATAATTTACTATAATGTAATGGGTTATATAGAAGTATATTGGAAGAACTGGGCGAAATGGCTTTTCCAATCTCATTTAACTCTATGTTCTCTCTCCAATCTCAATCTAACATCAAATTGTAGAGGGGGATTTTCTTGAATTATTTCTTTGATGACTATGTTTCCTTTTTTGCTCTCTTTATACAGGTGTTGGGTCACTCAAACTGGTCCTCTTATTGCTCCATTTTAGAATTTTTACGTATTTTTTATTCTTTTTTATGTCAGGAGAGAGCTCGAACACAGTCCTCCACTACCACAAATTATGAGTTTCCCACATTTAGGGAACACAGGGGTGAGCATATCGGAGTGCAATGAACATACTTCACCCTGGGAAAATCACCTTTGTGATCCTGGTATCTCCCTACCAGGTGACTTATCGCTTTTTTCTTCTTCTACTTTTCTTCTCTATCTCTTTTTCTCCATCTCCATCTTATAGGAAGTTTTCACAACTTTATCTTGCAATCCTTCAGCTGCATTTTTCATTTCTGTTGTCATCTATTTCCCTCTCTCCATTGCCATTCCCTTCTCCTTTTACCTAACCATTCTTGCACGTTTAAAGCAAATCTTTTTGTATGTATGTCTTCAAAAAATATGTATTCTTGTTTTGTGTCCATCTACTTTTAATTTATTTAAAGGCTATTCATATTCCTGACCTCTCCATTTCTAATCTCTAGCTCCCATCCTCTCTCCAGATGATCAGTGTTACAATCTAATATATTATTGTGTTAGTTTCTGTGGCTGCTGTAAAAAATCACTGCAATTGTTGTAGTTTAAAACAACTAGGTCCTGTAGGCCAGAAGTTCAACATCAGTTTCAGTAAGCCAAAATCAAGGTGTCAGCAGGATCATGCTCTCTCTGGAGACTCTAGGGCAGAGTCTGTTTCTGGCCTCTTGAAGCTTCTGGCAGCTGTTGGCATTTTTTGTGCCAACATCATTCTGATCTCTGTCTCCGAAGTCACTTTGCCTCCTCTCTTCTGAGTGTGTAATCTTCTTTTGCTACTCTCTTGTAAAGGTATTTTAATTGCATGTAGGGCCCACCTGGATAATCCAAGATGATCTCCTCATCTCAAAATCTTCAATTTAATCACATCTGCACAGACCCTTTTTTCAAATAAGGTAACATTTATAGGTTCCAGGGATTAGGATATGGACATATCTTTGGAAGCCATTATCAGCCTACCCCAATTATCTGTTCATAGTTTTATATGATCATTTAGACATATGTACACATATGGAACATTTTTGTTTTCAAACTAAAATGGAATAACATGGTCTCCATTCAAATGCCACCTCTTCAGAGAAATTCATTCATATGTCCTTAGTCAAAGTACAGCCCCAGTCACCCTTTGTCCTTTCATCCTTCTTTATTTTTCTTCCTAGCATTTGTATCAGTCAGTTGTAAAAGAAACAGCTTTAGCTAATTTAAGCAAAAAATAAGTTTATCATAGATTATTAGGTAGCATATAGAATCATCAGGAGGATCATGTACACCACATAGAGGCTAGTTACCTGAAATCACACCATCAGAGTGGTCTAGTATGCATGCCACTGCGATACTGCTGGGCCTAGATCAGCAGCACTTGTTGCCAGTATCACTGGAGCCAGGTACAAGATACCGTAGTTAAAACCTCATCCTTACTCCTCTGGAATACTGCCACCCTCACCAGGAGAGATTTTAGGTAATGCTAGCTTCTTCCACTTACTTGCTTCCATTGTTTTTCAAGACTTGGTGTGTTTGAAGTCAAGTAGCAAAATTTCTCTAACTTTGTTTTTCTTTTTCAAGAGAAGTTTCAATAGTCTAGGTCTTTGATTTTCCATAAAAATTTCAGAATCAGTGTTCAATTTCTCCAAACAACCTGGTGGGATTCTTACTGGGATTCTTTTTTTACTCTATAGATCAATTTGGGGAGAATTGACATATAATCATTATTGAGTCTTTTAATCCATGAACATGGTATATCTGTCCATTTATGTAGATTTCTAATTTCTTTCAGAAATGTTTCACCATTTTCATAAGAGATAGTAGTACATGCATTATGCTAAATTTATTCCTAAATATCTTAGTTTAAGAAACTATTAAATTTGATATTTTACATTTAAATTTCCAGTCATTTCCTAATTATATATAAAAGTAAATTAATGCATCCTGCAATCTCACTAAATTCCCTCATTTCTATTAGTTTTATAGATTCTTTTAATTTTCTACATAAACTATCATGTCATCTGTGAATAGAGTTTTACTTCTTCCTTTTAGAAAGTTACGCTTTTGTTTCTTTCACTTACTTTATTGCACTGACTAGGATGACCAATCAAATGTTGAATAAATGTGGTGAAAACAAAAATCATCACTTTGTTCCCAATCTTGCACTTACACTTACAAATCTTACATCACTTTGTTCCCAATACATCTAAAACTTCAGTAAAAAAGAATGAACTAATGTATAATTACATATATACATAGTATGTACACACATATATATACACAACTACCCATATGTATATGTATATGTATGCATAAACATATACACATGCACAAAATACTATCCTGTTTTGTATAGATAAATAACATAGAGAAACAATGAAGAACATAACAAATAATAGTATAGTTGTACCTCTACTAAAAATAGAAAGAAATTAGCTGCACAACTAAAAGTATATAGAAAAAATTATCCAGGCATGGTGGTGCATACCTGTAGTCCCAGCTACTTGGGAGGCTGAGGCAGGAGGATCGCTTGAGCCCAGGACTTTGAGGTTGCTGTGAGCTAGGCTGACGCCATGGCACTCTAGCCTGGGCAGCAGAGTGAGACTCTGTCTCAAAAAAAAACAAACAAAAAAAATACCAACAAAAAAACCCCATTTTCAATGTGGTGCATACATACAATGAAATATCATATGTTAAAAGGAAGGAAATCCTGTCACATGCTACATGGATATACTTTGAAGACATTATGCTAAGTGTTATAAAATAAGCCAGTCACAAAGAGATAAACATTGTATGATTCCACTTACATGAGGTATTTGAAGTAGTGAAATTCATAGAAACAGAAGGAATGATGGTTGCCAGGGACTAGTGGGAGAGAGAAATGGGTACTTGTTTAATGAGTATAGTTGCAATCTTGCAAGATGAAAATGTTCTGGAAGTCTGTTGCATGATAATGTAAATATACTTAACACTACTGAATTGTGTACTTAAAAATGGTTAAGATGGTAAATTTTGGGTTTTATTACACAATTAAAATAAAATTATATACTAAAAAAAAGAATCCCATTTTCAAAAGAAATGTTACTCAGATAACAGTAGAGCTACTCTGTAGGAAGCAGCATTTGGGCTGGAATCCCACACACTCAGGCCCTCCTTGTATCCCAAAGGAACAAATTTAGTGTCAATTTAGACTTTGCTCTATCAGCCACTACTCTTTATTTCACTTATAAATTATTGTGTTGCTAGTCTTTAATTGGCCTATTTATAAACTTTAAGTATTATCTCTAATTATCATCCACAGTATGTTAGTTCCCACAGACACCAAGTCAGCCCTCTAGTAAGCAGCTACAGCACCCAAACAGTTCTGGGTAGCATGTTCTAGAAGCAATAAAAACAAGTAAAGAAACATTCTTAGTAAGATTTGTGAGAACTTGGATGAGAATTACACAAAACCCTCAAAAATAAAAACTATTGGCACAGGTGTCATACTTAGCTATATAACAATCTAGTTCCATTCTCCCCCACAACCTTTTTTCCTTTAATAAACTGGGTTTTGCAATTAAAACCTTTACATATTAACTTTACAAGCTACTACCAACAGCTTTTATTAGTCTATTCCACTCTTACTCATCCACCTACTTTCTCATTTTCTTTTTTCTTTTTCTTTTTTTTTTGACTTACTAATTCTTTTTCTCCTTTGATTTATCCTTTGATATAATGGGATTTTATTCAAACCTTTCTTCAACTATTTCAACTTCAACTATTAGTCAAAAGACTAACTTGTCTTCAGTATGCTTGAAACTACACGCTATAATAAATGAGGGTTAGACCTACATGTTGCTGAGCTGCAGCAGGATAATATTTTTTAGTTTTTTCTCCTATTTTTTAGCACTCATTTCCACCCATTGTATTTAATTTCTACCCCCAAAGGTAGGGACATTTTAAAAGTTTTCAAATTAAAAGTTGTTTTCAGGCATGCTCAAAAGTTTCCGGCTAACTCACAACAGATATTAATTTATGATAGTAGTTGTCAATGTGGCTTTCCTTTAACTATGACATCTATTCCACAGGCTTCTTTAATTTTATTTCATTCAATGAATTCATTTTAGTGCCTCCAATATGCAAGTTACCGTTTTAAATGCTGTATGTTTTAGGAGAGGAGAAAGGTAACATGTAAGAACCTTTCCATATATTTTCACATGAAGTTCTTCATAATGTAAATTACTTTACAGGCACAATGATAAACACTTGAAACAACCATCTCATTTAATCCTCACAAGGGGTATTATAGCATTAAGACCATTTTACTGGCTTAGAAATGTAAATAACTTGCCAAAGGCTACAAGGTGAACTGAAATTTTAACCCAGCTCAGGTGGGTCCTGACCACTCCAAGATACAAAATCTTTAATATGTCTTGGCCCAGCTTTCCTTTCCAGCTTTGGTCTTCCAAGTAAGGTTTTTCCAGGTCAACTCAAAGATCCTTTATATCATTTAATCTGTTCTACATTTCCTCCTTCTTTGGCATCTGTTATGAGTTGAACTGTGTTCCCACAAAGCTCATATGTTGAAGTCCTAACTCCCAGCACCTCAGAACCAGACCTTATTTGGAAAAGGCTTGTTGTAGATGTATTAATAACTAGTTAAGATAAGGTCAGACTGGAGCAGATGGGCCCCTAATCCAATATGACTGGTATTCTTTCTTTCTTTTTTAGAGACGGGGTCTTCCTATGTTGTCCAGGCTGGAATGCAGTGGTTATTCACAGGAGTGATGATAGCTCACCGAAGCTTTGAACTCCTGGCCTCAAGCCATCCTCCTGCCTCAGTCTCCCAAGTAGCTAGGACTACAGACATATACCACCATACCCTGCTTTTGGTATTCTTATAAAAAGGAAAAATTTTGACACAAAGCCAGACATGCACACAGGCAGAATGTCACGTGAAGATTAGAGTTATGCTAACACAAGTCAAGGAACATCAAGATTGCCAAGAAACCTCCAGAAGCTAGGAAAGAAGCATGTAACAGATTCTTCCTCACAGCTTCTGAAGGAACTAACCCTGTTCACATCTCCATTTCAGACTTTTAGCTTTCAGAACTATGAAATGTTCAATTTCTGTTGTTTAAGCCACACAGTTTGTGGTGCTTTGTTATGGCAGCCCTAGCAAACTATACAACATGTACATTTAGGTGATTTGGAAATCCAAATTTCTACCACTCTCTCTTTTTCTGCCTAACAGCAACATTCCCTTTCTTCATCTATGCAAATTTTTAGCACAGTGAGATAGAGCCAGTTGTAACATTGCCAAATGTGAGATGTAAAGAGTCATCTTTGAATTCCCAGAGATCTCCCTCCCACATTTGGGCAATCATTTAAGTGGCTGAAGGGGCAGGGACAGGGGCTTTGAAGTCTGCTGGGCTTAAATACCAGCTTCCACATTTATTAGCTGTGTGATCTTGGGCAACTCTCTAAGCCTTGGTTTTGTTGCCTGCTATAGAGGGCTAGTACTGGCCCTACCACAAAGGATCTCTGTGACAGTCAAGGGAGAAAATACATGATAAGAATTTAGCACATTACCTGGCATATAGAAAACAGAATTACCTATCATTATCATTATTGCTCCTAAAACAAACTTTAGAATACATTTATTTTTCATGTGTATTTCAGACTCATATTTGTGTACATTATGTGTTATAATATGCTGGTGTAAGAGTGGCTGGGCACTAACCTCTGTTTAGTATTGTCTCCCACCTTTGCCAATACCTCAAATTGAGAGGAAGTAATCTCATAAAAGTGAACTCAGAGAATCTATGTGAAAGAATCCTTGCATCACCAGTGTGCCCTTTAACTTCATTTTTGGGGGTAGAGCTGGTTATATCACTGGATTAAAGTGGCATTAAGGCAGAGGTGCATGATATCTGGGTCAACAGAACAGAGGAAGGGTTGCTAGAAGACGGAGACCAACTCTGAGTTGGTTGGTACTATGCTGGGAATAACCACATAAGCTAAAAGGCTCTTTAACATTTTCCTCCTACATAAATACGTTGTTTGGCAAAGATTATTTTCCTCATTTAGGTTTCCCAAGTCTTTACTAAATTCCCTGTTTCTTTTTCAAAATTTTTTCAGGGGAAGAAGCGTATTAACTTTTATGTACCTTAGATAATGAGAAATGTGCTGAAACAATATTTACCACATTCTCTTTCAAAAATACAGATGTGTTATGGTAACCTCCAAAAAAGCCAAGAAATGCATTCATGTCTTGGCCCTTACAAGTGTATTCCACTTAGAATACCCCCACTTAGAATACCTCCTCTCCTCCTATGCTCACTTGTGGAATCCTTTTTTAAGCCCTTTACAAACGCTGCCACAAGCCTAACGTCCTCTTACCTTTCCACATCACCTCTATTTCCTAACTCCATGCCCTGGAGTCCCCCGTGTGTCCCCTGTGGCCCTGAGATATTCTAATCTGTGGTTCAAATCTACTACAAAAATGCAGAGCGGAAAGAATAGTCCTCATCCTTATAAACTCTGTGCCTTTTTTTTTTTCTTTGAAGCCAAAGCTCAATGAACATTTGCATGAATTACTGATGGAGAGAAGCTGGTTCAGCATTTTAAAAATGAAACTGAAAGCATTTGAAAAGCTAAATACGAGCCGTATCAATATATTAAAACTCCAGTATGTCTCTATTCTGGTTAACTCTCCCTGGCACTCTTATTACTGTGTTACCCATTTTTGTTTTCTTCACAGCGTAAGTCTGTCATGAGCTGTTTACTGTATCCACAGTGCTAGCACACACCAAGCGCTTAATCATTGCTGAGTGGCTTGGCGACTTCTCTTGGAGGAAAGCTAAAGCAAAAGAAAAAAAGTGCTGATAACGTTCAGCTGTGTTTCCTGTCTTTGCTTTGAAGTGCGGGTAGAATTGCCCATCATTTCAAAATTTAAAACTTTGCTTCCGGGGGGCAAAAAATTGGAGATTTGGGGTTCTCGAATTCCATCCCTACCTCCTCCAGGTCCTGGATGAAAAGGGCGGGATTTCTCAAAAACTACGTTTTTCATTTCTGTAGTCCCAGACCCTATTCCCGTGTCAGGCACATGTTAGGTGTTTAAAATGCACCTAAAAAATCCTGATTTGCGCGGGACTACGAATTTAGGGCACAATTAAGTATTCAACACAAAACAAGAACAAAAAACTTCGTTTAGAACGTACTCTCCGACTATATTTAGAAACCAGAACCGACCACCACGCTGGAGGGTCCACTTTACCAACACATGCTAGGAGAGTGGGATTTGGGAAGTGCTTGGAAATAGCGAAAACGTGTTGGTTCTCCTCTTAGGAAAACAAAGATGAGGATCACCCACACAATGACACATTCACGGACACTCAAAGTGACTTAGAAGCGAAGGAACAAAGTGTGCTCCACAGGAAGGCTCAATCTAGTGGAGTCGACTGCAAATCACCATGTCGTGTGGAAAGGGTTAAGCTAGCGTTTTGAAGGAGCCAGGGCTCCGGGGCCTTAAGAGACCACGCGGACAACTGCATTTGGCTTCTCTCGCGCTCCGTAGAAAGAGCTTTCTGGGCCTCCGCAGGCCACGCCCCCGGCAAGGAATGAGGACGCGAGGCTGCCCGCGTGATGCCTGTTGCGCGCGCCAAGGACTGGCCGAGCAGAGACAGAAGACTCGCAGTCCTCTTGCCTCAGAACTGCCTCAATCCGGAAACAGAAACTCCGAGGCCCGGCACCGCGAGAGCCACCTCTTTCGTGGGAGGGAGTGCACATGCGCACAGGGGGCCTGAAAGCCCTTAAATACCGTCATGCGGGCGCTTGCGGCCTTTTTCCCTGCCGCCGCCGAGTCGTGCGGAGGCGGAGGCTTGGGGTGAGTTGGACGATTTTTCGGGGAGTCTAGTGGTGGTGGTTCGTGGCTCGGCGTGCCCTGGCGGGGATTGTTGGTGGGTATCTGAGTCAAAACTGAGTTCGTTGCGACGGGAGGGGTTCTGGTGTGTGTTGTGCCTTGGGTGCCCGGGCGGTCAAGATTCGGCTTCACCCGTAACCCACCGCCATGGCCGAGGAAGGGTGAGCCCAAGGGCTGGGGTTGGCGTGCAGTGAGGCGTGGGCCGAGGCGCCGTAAGCGCGCCGGTCGCACGTCGCCTCTGCCTCTGCAGAAGCTAAGGCGTTACATGGTGCGAGGATTTTAACCGGTGGTTCTGATTTGTCGCGTTTCAGCATTGCTGCTGGAGGTGTAATGGACGTTAACACTGCTTTACAAGAGGTGCTGAAGACCGCCCTCATCCACGATGGCCTTGCACGTGGAATTCGCGAAGCTGCCAAAGCCTTAGACAAGTACGTGTATCAGTCTCAATACTGTGGGTTGTTGCAACCGGAGCAAAACTGCAACCGAGGGAAGAAAGCGTGAAGTTCATGGTGTTAGCACAAAAGTTCTGAGTGGCATCCATATCCGTCCTACGGGAAACCTAGGAAAAGGTATCGGAACTCAGATCTATATAGCCCACTTAAAATGTGTGGGTTGTCGTTTGGAGTGGGGATGAGCACTTGGTTTTTACCCAAAGTAAAACTACAGTGTTTGAATGATGACTTAAATTGTCGGATACCCCTTCACTCGATTTATGAGTGAAACAAAACAGTCTGACAAACCTGTAGGTTGTGGGGTTAGTCAGTTTTACATTTTCTGAAGGATAATTGGGGAGCCTCGTTTCAGTAGTTTGCAAAACGTTTAAACTAAAGGGGTTTTGTGCTATTTGCTGCAGAAGCATTTGGTCCTAGACGAATTTAATAACTATAGTAGCTGTGGAAATTTGTTTGAATCTGGAATACTTGTGAAAATATTTGGGTTAGGCCGGTTCTAATGCTCTTTAGGCTGATGACATTGGCAAAACAACTTTATATTTGAGCTGAGTTTAAATGCATTTTAAGGGTTTTCAACTGATTGCTTTGGTGTAAGCTAGCTTGCTTTGGTGTAAGCTAGCCATTGTTTTCCTGTGGAAACAATGCTTTTGTTTGATGTAGTGCAGTAGGTCCTGGTGTGAATATTCTGTAATATTTACAACTTGGTGGTGCTGCACAGTTTTTATTCGGTGTTTGGACCAGTAACATTACAACTTTTACTTGATAGTTGATATGACAGAAGTCTCTATGGGTATGAGACTGATTTATTAGAAAGTTACCATGGTTTTGTTTTGGCCAAAAGTTTTTCAATTAATTTCCCCCGTACAAACCTGGTATATTGGGGAAAGAAATCTTACTGAAGATTTAGTGTTTTTGTAGATAACACAAGTGTGAAGTGACTAATATGTGCTGTAACAGATTGATCAGACTTAAGCAGATGTGTATGCATTTATGATGTATTCTCCATAAGTTGGAAGAGTGATGGATTTAGACCAGGATTTTAACTTCATTTTCATCGCATTTTGAATTTCAGGCGCCAAGCCCATCTTTGTGTGCTTGCATCCAACTGTGATGAGCCCATGTATGTCAAGTTGGTAGAGGCCCTTTGTGCTGAACACCAAATCAACCTAATTAAGGTAAGTTACTCATCTAATTTGATGTATCCAAAGTGTTAGTAGATGCTTGGGTGTTGTGAGAATTGAACTGGTTAAGGGTCATAGTGATATTTGTCATAGTAGTGTTAAGTTCTGCCAATTCTCACACTATTACTTTCTGCAGGTGTGAACGTATTATGACTTCACATTGTGGGTCACATTGTGGGCCGTGTTAAGGCTAACAGTAGAAACATTTTATACCTGCAGAACTAAGTGCTTATTTGGATGTTGATATAGAACAAAAATAGGGTAGAGTGTTTGTCTAGGTGATGTTTTGTGCTGTACATGATGACAACTGGCTCCCTCTACTGAACTGCTCTGAGGAAACTGCCATGTCACCCTTCTGACTGCAGCCACCTTTAGGGTTTAGTTATTGTCGGGTAGCATTAACGCCTACTGATGTGATTTTTTTTTTTTCTAATTCCCCCAATAGGTTGATGACAACAAGAAACTAGGGGAATGGGTAGGCCTTTGTAAAATTGACAGAGAAGGGAAACCCCGTAAGGTGGTTGGTTGCAGTTGTGTAGTAGTTAAGGTAAGTAACTTTTATCTTTGGGATGAAGTTTTGGCTGGGTACGGCACAGCCCTTTATTTTAATAAGTTTGAGGACCTTTTAAAGGAAAAAATAATCTCAAAGGGTTTAAAAATACTTCCTGTATTTTAAAAAAGATTCATAGCTAATGATTTTAGAAGCCAGTCAGTTAATCTGCTTACCTGAATGTGTTTCTGCAGAAATTTTAACAAAGCTGGCAATAGTAAAGCCATGGTACGAGCCTTAAGGACATTGAAGTCGTTAAGGTCCCTAAAAATGGCTATAACAAATTTTAATGATGGGATACATTTTCATAAGACAAAGTTAATTATTAAAGCTTCACTGTGAGTAGTGCTAAAAACTTAGTGAAATTTATAAATGTTAATAAGAAATTGCATGTAATTTTTTTAAAGGACTATGGCAAAGAATCTCAGGCCAAGGATGTCATCGAAGAGTACTTCAAATGCAAGAAGTGAACAAATAAAAACTTTGGCTCATGTTCCTTATCTCTGACTTTTTATTTGGGGTAGTAATGTATGGTCCCTGTTAGTGAAGGGAAAGGTAATTGCAAAATGATTAGTACAAATTAAGTGGGAACATTCTAGAAGAAACAACTGCCTGTTTGACCCTTCTAAATGAAAGGCTAATCAGTGATAGTGTTGGCAATTAAAACATGGATGGCCTAAGCAAAGATATACCTGCTGTGAGGTACCTGGTAACAGCCAGGTCTACTTGGGTATGGGCATTTATCACTGACTAGACAACCTGGAGCCTGGGGAAAGGCTGAAGTTAGGTAAGTGGGTGGTAATAGATTGCAATCCTATGTTGATACAGTGAGCAGCAGTCAGGAAAGTACAGAGGTGGGCAGGATCAAATTTAGGCTCTGGGATACTGTAAGTGCATGGTATCCAGGAATGCTTTTGATCCTATAGGGAAGGTCATGGCCACCATAGGTTTCACTGACTTCAGTGTTTTGGAGAGAAGCAAGTGATGTTTTAATACACCCCAGTCCCTAGGAGCCTCAGCAGGAAGAGAAATGGTACCCATGTGTGTCAAGTTTCTGTACAGTTAAGGTGTCTTGAGGCCATGTACTTGGGCCAAACCTAGTTTTTGAATGCATTGTTTTTCTTTGCATCTTGGGTGTTTATAGGTGTAAGGGCTTTATCCAGAATTTACCATAAAGTAGTGCCTTGTATACTGGGTAGCTTGGTGCTTTTAAGCATTGTAGTAATCTCTAACCAAAAGCTGGTTGGCCTTAGTAAACCAGATTTTCACTATGGTGGATTGAGTGGCCGCTGATGGAAAACAAGAAGGTATAGAGCTAATGTTCAAGTGGGTATAATGTTAATGTGTGGGTATACCTATTAGATGGTGTGACCTGGAATTGCTTGGTAACATTTAATCTGTCAACCTCAGGTGTTATTTTACTTGTTTTTTATAAGGACAATTGTTTACTTTTAATTATTGTGTCGCCATCTATCTAAACACTTTTGCCTATTCTATCTGGTACTGTTAGAGCTGTAATACAGAAGGGAAAACAGGTAAATACCTTTTTCTCTGTTTTCTAATCTTTTATGGGAAATTTTGCCATAATTCAGGCTAGGGAAATTTATTTTGGATAGCACTGTTAAAAATTATAAATTGCTCTCATGTGTTCCTTTGTTTTTTTAACTTGCCCCTTTTGGAGGTTATCATTAGGAAAACTTTCCAGCTAATGTTATGCCTATTCTAAGAATTTTGCCCCCCTCCACCCCTGACGCTTGGAATCATAACAGTTTTGTTGTTTCAGTGTTTCTATATGCTATATGCATTGTTAACCTCAGCTGCAAAATTTAATAAAATAGTTACTCTGTTGGCCAGGCTGGAGTGCAGTGTTGAAATAATGGCTCACTACAGCCTTGAACTGAGCTCAAGCAATCCTGCCTGGACTGCCTCTGGCTGGGATTGTAGGTGTGTACCACAAAGTCTGGCTAATTTTATTTGTTTTTTTTGTGGAGACCTGGTTACCCTGGCCGGTCTTTAACTCCTGGCTAAAAGTGGATCTTGCTACTTCAGCTTTCTGAAGTGCTGGAATTATAGGTGTGTGCCACATGCCTACCAGGGTGTTTTTTTTTTTTTTTTTTTTTTGATGCCCTGTTTTGTTCCCACTTTAACCTTTGCCACACTCAGTCCCTTGTGTAGCTCCCTTTGCCCTCCCTTCAATTGTAATGGTTTCCAGAGGTCAGGCTGGGATTGGTTTACTTCTCTGCAGTGTTCTGGGGCATTCTCCCACTCCCACAATCTCCTGTGATTCCCAAATCTATTTCCTTTATTTTCTTACTTGGATGAACTGGAGACTAATTACGGTATATACCAGACAAATTCACATTTGCACCTACTTGCACTTCAATTTTTTTTGTATGCCTCAAAGAAAACTTGATCACCTTAGAGATAGTTATCGAAGAACATTGATACACACTAGACTGCAGTTTACATCTGTTGTCGCTTTTACTCCGTACCAATTCCAGTTTCCTCAGCCAGAGGACATTTCAGCTCCTGCTTCTACCTTGTCTTACGCTATCTCAGGTTCATCCAGATGATTTTCATGCTGTAATACATTCTACCTAAGTTAAAAAGTGAACATGCCCACGTCTTCATAACTGTTCATTCTGCTTCTGTCTCAAGTACCTTTTCTGCAGCTGGATGTCTTATCTTTCAAAACCCCGCTAAAATGTAATTTAAACCATGTATAGTTTATATGGGATTTATGAGGGAGTTCATCAAAGTTAATGTGCCAGGGCAGAAGCAGTTGTCTCCATTTTTTTTTATTGAGGAAAATTAGTTTTATGAAACTAGTTGCTGCATGTGCTCAGAATCTTGTTGAAGACTTTGCTCATTTGCTCAAGACAAGATATCTGAGCCAAGCCCTTGATGTCATCTTGCTCCCATGGACAATGACACTGGTAAGTCTGTCTATAAGAAATCTTCAAGCCAAATGTTTCCTTTCTGTCCTATTTTTGCCTTGTCTTGATCTGATTAAAGCGTATTCTATATATTTCTGATAAGCTACTTTAAATACTTTAGAAAAATGAATCGGGATTCACAGAGACATTGTAAAAAGGCTGTGTTATGCTGCTGTTAAGAATTTGTCAGTCTTAGCGATTTGTTGAGGCCGTGGAAGTACTATATAGATGGAGGAGTTAACCCTAGAAACTGTGGGAACATCTTTCGGTCTTACTGAGAACTAATCTAGCTCTTAAAATGGGGCTTGTATCTTTTTCTTTTTAGTTGAGTGTATTTTTAAACAGAGGCTCAAGAAGTATGTTAAGTACAAGCACTCCTGAGAACCACAGAGGGAAGAGGAGAATATCTGGTCAAGGAGGGGGAAATAAGTTTACAACTTCACCGCTCCAGGAGGAGAATGAGCGGGGCAGGACATTGTCTTCCCAACCAGGTGTTTTCAGAAAGCTCAGTCCACGTGCCAGAACAGAACTGGCATCAAGTTCCGGTGAGAGTAATAGAGGCATCATGGCTGGGCTAAGGAGGTGCCTAGGAGAGAGGCCACCAGGCTCTGGGATCCCTCTCTATAGAACCTGTTGAATGAAGTCTGACTCACTGTTGGTGGTCAGGTGCTGAAGGTGGAAGGGTCTTTGAGGTTGAAGTAGAAGATGAATCTTCTGAAGGGTGATCGAGTATGTAGGATTTGCGACACGTAAGTATTGATGTGTCAGAATATTCAGAAGGACTGGGAACAGAGCTCCCCAGGCAAAAATAAATCATGAATCCTTTTTAAAAAACATGGCATTAACACATCTCAGTTCAAATTGCTCTTCGCAAGTGAGAAAATTCCAGGCTTTTTTTCAGTCTGTAGAGGCTAATGTTTAGTGATGAAAGCTGCATAAAAGTCTGGTGTTTGCTTGAAAAGGCTTAGTAGCTAGGGAGAAGGGTGAATCTTCCCTGTTAAGAATTCTTCAACCTACATGGATGGGCAGTTATTCTAAGTTCTCCCCTGCTTTGCGTGATTAAGAGTATACATCAATTAAGAATATTTTTCTACTTTTTTTTTTTTTTCCTTTTGCTCCATGTTCAATGACTACCACACTCCTAATTTGGTTTCCACAGTGCCTTGGCTTTTGGAAGGAAATGTGCCAGAGAAGAAAGACAAAAGTGTTTCTATTGTGTTTCTCAGTCTTTCAGGGTCATCCTCCCTGCCCCTGGCCTTGAACCAACCAAACTGAGTTATAAAGCATGTACAGGTGGAGACCCTGGTGATCCTGGGGCCCTGCCAATCCGTTAGATTCTGTTAGTTTTTCATTTTTTGATAATAAAGGGAGAGAACCTTTGTAGAGTATCAATTTGGAATGTCTTTAGAGAACACATTAGACCAATTTCAAATAAAAGAATAGGTAGCTGCAAGTATGTTAATCACAGAGCTATTCATACTTTTGTTGATTTAAAGAGAATGATTCAGTGAAATGTATATTTACATGATGGAATATTAGGATGTCATAGAAATGGACTGTATGGAAGAACATTTGTTAATAGGAATATTTTTTTAAAGCAATGTTCAAAACACGTATAATAGCATTTTGTAAAAACTACAGAACAAGAAAATAGAATATAGGCTCGGTGAAGTGGCTCATGCCTGTAATCCCAGCGCTCTGGGAAACCAAAACTGGAGGATCGCTTGAGGCCAGGAGTTCAAGACAAGCCTGGGCAACAGAGAGATCCTATCTCTACAAAGAAATTTTAAAAATTAGCTGGATGTGATGGTGTGCACCTGTAGTCCTAGCTGCTCAGGAGGCTAAGGTGGGAGGATCACTTGAGCCCAGGAGTTTGAGGCTGCGTTGAGCTATGACCTTGCCACTGCACTCCAGCCAGGGCGATACAGCAAGATCCTATCTCTTAAAAAAATATATAAAGGTGCATGCCAACAGAGAAGTTGAAAGGATATACATCAAAGTGTTAATGGTTCTGGAAAGGTTTTCTATTTACTTGTTTTCTATTCTCTTTAGTCAACATATATTGCTTTTGTAGTAAAAACATTTTTAATTAAAGAAGTCAAGTAATAGTACAGTATATTATTGGAGCTAATTTTGAGTGTCATTAATATAATTTCTAAAAATTTTTGTTTTTTGAATTGAACTTGTTTAGTAAAATTGTGCTTGTATGAAACAGAACTGGTTATAAAAAAAAGAAAACCTAAATTCACACCTAGCCAGCAGAGGGCAGTAAGAAGCTGATGCCAGGTGAGGGACCCATCTGAAAAATAGGAAGATGAGATAGGTAAGAAGCACCAACTGACTACTTTGGATTCCCCCTAGAAAAATATCCTTCCCCCACTCTCTTTGAAGATTTGGGGAATTCTAGTCGTAGGATAAGAGACTACAGGACATTGTTGAGCTTTAGTTTACTACCGCTGGGTGCATTTGTTTTTTGCAACAGGTATCATTTGGATTTACTTTAATAAAAGTTTTTGATAATAATACCTCAGTATAGACCTAATTAGCTTTGCCTTTAGACCATTTAAATTTTAAGTGCTTAAATTTAATGGACAATGGAATTTTCTAACTTGCATAACTATTTCTATTAATAATTGTGATTTTAAGTACTTCAATGAAGATTTATAAATAAAATTAGTAGTAGCAGTACCAATTAGAATTCCGTAACTACAGATGGACATTGATTGTTTCTCATCTTCAAAGGTTATTAATTTTGCTTAATTACAATATATGTGTATGAAATAAGGATCAAATTATAAATATTTAAATGGTTCTTTGTCAGTAGGTGCCTATGGTAAACCATAATACTGAAAGCCAACTTGACTTTCTCCTCACTTGGTCTATATTCCTAATTCCCCCCTTTTACTTTTTGCTATCCTAATTCAAGAATAAGTGGATCTCATGAGATCTCTTAAATTTTGAAAGGTGTTATTTCTTGTAAGACAATATTCATACTTCGAAGCATCAGCAAATGTGAATAGGATAAATAATATATAGTTTTGTTTTTTGCTTGTTGATTTTTTTCCTTCTTCAAGATGCACTCAATAAGTTTTTGCTTTTACAAAGAACTAAATGAGGTTATATTTAGATACTGCCCTGTAACTTGCTATTTTTCATTTAACAATGTATCATGGACATTTTTCTATGTCAGCATGTACTCCTTAATCACATTTTAGATAGTTTCAATCTTTATCTTGAAGAAGCAAGAGTATCCAGAGCTCATCCCAGGGCTTGAAGTCAGATTGAACATTTTAGCCTGTATCGTAGAATCCACACTCCTTAGTTGGTAAGGTCAGTGGAGGGTAGTGTTTCATCATGTGCTTTGGGAGTTTGTCAGCTGAGGTTACTACAATTATTTTATATATAATTTAAAAAATGAAACTCTACAACATATTCCTAGAAGGAAAGGCTTTGATCTGTAATAGTGGATTCTATGTTTTTATTAGGCATTTTTCCTTCCACTATATTGAGAATATGCCCAGAGCTACCTGAAGACCAAAAGCTTCCAGAGAAGGCCTAATCTGGAATGGGCATCATCTGGAGAGTATAACTTCCACAACACAGCTCTTCCATGGAAGCGTTGACTGTTTCGAGCAGTTAACCCTGGTGCTTCGAACAGTGCTTGGTGTGGTAGTCACTCAGGTATTTTTTGCTGGATGAATAGGTTTCACCTTGCTTATTTGTTTATTTGTGGGCTTTCTTCTCAGGCTTAAACTCTGCAGCCTTTTTTTGCCCATTAATTTCTCATGTTCCTTTTTCTCTGGCAACAAAAGTGAATCTCTCAAGTTGGACCTCTCTCAGACTAGCATGGTGCTGAGCTGTTTCAACTTCCTTTCTCTCCAGCTCCGCTCTAGGGAGCAGGGCAGAGAAACATATCCTATCACAATATGGGGTACATGGCTCTAAGAGTCTGAAAAAATAATTTTAAAAGCCATTTTGAGACCTGGGAATAGTAAAAAGCATGTGAATTCAGGGAAACTATTTTTATATTGCAATAATTTCTTTTTGAAGCCTATTTATTGAGACATATGCCAACAGCACAGGATTGTACGAATGATGTGAATTAAACCTTACACAAATGTAGTATTTGTCTTTTTATTTTTCCTTCTCTTAACCACCCCCCACTAAAATTTACAAATGGATATAAAAATCCTGTTTGTACCTGGTTGGCTTGTTAGAGAAATACCAAGTAAAAAGCCTGTGACATTTCACAGTGCTGCCACCAGGTTAAAAGAAGCAAAATTCACATAAAAAATAAATAAATATGAGATCCATAAGGGGAAAATAAAATATTAACACACAAAATCCTAGAAATTAAAAACTCTGTTTTCTCTTTTAGATTTTATGCTGGATAAATTTGGTGAATTCCAGGGGTCAGCGGATGTTTTTGCTAAATGGGCACATTTTGTGTCTTGCAGGGAGGTACTCACACACTTTCGGGTCGTAAAGGGATGCAGCTATGTATGCCATTATTTTAGGAGGGACCACATGTATAATTTTTTAAAAAAACCTTTTATGCTTTTCCCTGCAAGCTGCATTTTGAAATAAAATCATCCCACTCAAAATATTGTATTGCAAATTTCCATCATGTTAAGAGTAAATTCTATTCTAAAATAAAAATGATAAAAATATGAAAGATGCTAAAGTGCAAAACTGGAATTCAGAGCCCTATGTGAAGAGGAAATGATATCTATATTAAAACTTTTAGATTTTTAAATATGATCAAGGCATAAAAAGGATTCTTTTTATATTACCCTTGTTGCTTAGTGTCTTGTGAAGAGAGTCTCATTCAAAGCAGTTTGAGTTGCCTTGCTACCACCATCTGGAAGTGGTCGGGTAATAGAATGCGGGGCAGGTATAAGTTTAACATTCAGTTACAGTTTGAAACTATTGTGTTAGATTGCAGTAAAAATAAAACAGGTAAGAAATGAGCTGGTCTTCAAAGAAACTTCTATTTTGTGGTAAAACTGCTGAGGTGTTTCTCCTGTCATAGTGATGGGCAACAACCCGACCAGAAACCTGCCTGACCAATGAAGCCAGTATACCTAGCATCATGGCAATTTTAAAGTAAGTGTTCAAAGTTTATTTGTAGCAAATGAAGGTAACATTTTCAAAGCAAGCAGTATTTCTGGAAGAGAAATAAGAGAGGAAGAGAAAGTGAGGGAGGGATTTGGGGGAGGGGGGAGAGAGAGAGAAATGTTCAGTTCCTTATAAATTAGTACAAAAGATTTATTTTTTTGCTCCATACTGATTTTGTTGAGTTAAAAAAAATATGAAAAGAATGCCAGCATTCAGCTTTTATTTTGGAAGGTCAGAAATTGCTTGATGTTATAAATCATTAGTTGAAAATAAGTATAAAATAGAATATTATCTGTCCAATTCTACTTTTACAGTATTAGAACTCTAGTAGTTATTTTTTCTCTGGAGATCACCGATAGTCTCAATTGAAATGGCATTTTATTGAAGTGAAAAATGCTCATAGTAATTGCCAGTCCACGGATTTGTATTTGTTGTGCTAAAAATTTTTCTTAGGGCAGCAAAGTAAAATACGTTTTCCTACCTGTGCACTTTAACTCTGCCCTCCTAGTAAGACGTTCTAATTTGGAAATTAACAAACAGCTAGTTTGGATGAGAGATGCAAACAATTATTTTAGAAAACTGGTTCCTTTTAATCTTGTTCTTTGATTCTAGAATTCTATGAATTTTTGATTTCTGCCTCAGTTACTTGATAATGAAATAATTATGCAAACAAATAATGGACATTTCTTTTATCATAACATTTTGTTGTCATAGGCAATTCCCAAATTGCTTCATGTTTGATTTTCGTCCTTTGAAGAGGATCCACCAGGAAGGGACTCTTATGTAATTCCAGGATAATAGTGTTAAAAAAAAAAAAAAGTTTATGTTTATATAATATCACGTTCACCTCTCAAAGTTAGCTTACTGCTAAATGATACAAAATTTAGGGAATTAAAGCAAACTATTAAAGTATTCTTCATAATGACAAAAGTGATATTCTTTAACTCTGTCATCATCTAAAGTAAATGTTAATGGCAATTGTGGTAAATTGCTTTTCTGAGAGTCAGTAGCCACCTTGCCTCTATTATCATCAGTTTTGTTGTTTTCTGGGAGTTATTATATGGCCTGATGAAAATGTGACCTTCCTACTTTCTTCCTTTGTTCTGGAGAAGATGCTTTCTCTTGCCTAGAGAGAATTTAGGCTTGCTGTGCCAATGTTTTCCCGCTGCAGACTCTACTGCAGTTAGAATCTGAGTTTTTAAGATGGAGGAGACCTAAGAAATGATCTTGTTTGATTCCCTCATTTTCCAACTGAGAAGACAGAGCCCCAAGTCCCAGGATATGCCCCAAGAAGCCTTTGAATACATGGTTAAACTGATTATAGGATTTGTCATTTTGTTGAAGATTAGAATATTCTGTATTTAATGCGTGTTGAAGGATTATATTTTGTAAATTGTTTGTATGTTGGTGAAGAATACCAGTGATGAGAACCATAAACATGCTATGAATACATCAACACTCGTTAGTGCCTGAAAAATAAGCTAACGATTCATTTTGCATGTACAAGAGGCATGAACAGATTTGGAAGAAATCTGTGTATACAAAGCTAAAGCTAAAATGTACAAACATAATCTTCCACAGGTCATTCATTTGCAGTGCTGTGCACTTGAGTGTTGCTGTGCAGCATTTTCCTGATCTGCACTTGTTCCGTATCATCCAGACCCACACCAATGGTTCAGAATAAATAGTAAAGTCTCCAGAAAGAGGGATCTACAAAGAGAGCTTTTTTGAGCCCTCAGTAAGGGAGCAACACAGGTGAATTAACAGGGCCGTGGGGGTGCCTTTAAAGAAAAGGGAAGAAATAGGGAGCTATGTGTCCAGAAAAGAGTGACTTGAAGAAAACCTGTCTTGAAGTATACGATGAAGGAACATTTTGTAAAAGATTTACAGTTACTTGCTTTTCCTTGCCATCGAATAAAGTAAATAGTTTTAATTTTCAAACGAGGTTATGAATAACTTTAAATGAGAAGTGTTGTCACTCATTTGGTGGTCCCCCACCAAATACTGGTTAGGCATCCAGTCTTCTGAGACACTGTTAGCAGAACGTTGCTAATGTTTGCAATCAGAGAAGACAATGTCTTTTAAGGATCTCTTTAACGAATGAGCATAAATCACAGATTCCCATCCTAGACTAGAAAGTAATTCCTACTCTCAAAAATCTATGGAGTATTGTTGCATTAACACTCTAGTGTTACTGATTTATGGCAAGAACAATAGCAAAGGAAAAACTATATAAACAGAACATTTGAAGACATGGACCTCTCTAGTGGATATGTTTTCAGATTCTAAAATTTAGAGATGAAAAGAATTTTTTGAAAAGTTTACTTATTTTCTCACATCTATTACTTTGGTAAAATTCCAAATTAACACAGTGTATGTTGGCTAATATTTAGCTAATATAGTTATTATTTTTGAAGTTTTATAGTGCTTTACCTTTATATTATAAAAAACAGATGATTGAAATTTAGGTAATACTGAGAATAATATTCAGAAAAATGAGGTGAGCTACCAATTTAATGTTTAGGTAAAGACTCTAAAACTTCTCTAGAATAACTTCTATTAAAAGACATATCAAATTTAAAACAATATGACATTGCCAGTTTGAATAAAATTGGTTTTTAATGTATGGCTAAAACATTTTATAAAAGAGCGACAGTCTCTAGTTAGTAGTTTTATCCAATTCTACTTTCCATTCCTTTGGAGGGTAATTTCATAACATTCTATTCAGTGAACAGGAGATGGCAGCATTACTTCAGCTGTTCAAAAACACTCAAATTAATCCCTTCTAAAAAGAGAAGTTTAGGAGCTGACGGAGAGCAGAGTTTTAGCAGCAGGTGCTACAGTGTACATAGGACACAGGAATGTTTGTTTCCTATGTACAGTACATAGGAAACAAATGTGAAATAAAACTGTTTAATGCCACTGAATGCTGCAGATTTTTACGCATATTTTCCAGTGTAATAGGCCCTTCCCTTGTAAAAATGAAATGGGTCAGATGTTGAGGTTTCTATGGGACTTAGAAAGCTGTGCATGCATAACAAAGAGCTTGGCTCTACAGCTGTGGGATTTTTAATCTCTTTTTTTTTTATGGAGTAGTAATTTTCTATGAACACAAGACACAAATCTTCTTTATTTCTTCTTAAATTTCTAAGCAGATATTGATGATAATGAATAAGGAGCTTGTATCTCAGGTCAATAAAAATACATATATGAACCCAAACTATTAATTTCTGTTTGTTACAACTGTAATGCAGCAGAGAAAATACTAGATTGGTAAATTCATGAGCCTCAAAGCCTCAGCTCCTTTTTCGTATCCAATTTTGCATTGCTCCTTAAGGAGGAAACTTCTAAAGAACACAGATCTGTACTATGCAAACTGGATATATGTTGCTGAAATGCCATTTTAAAATACATCTGTAAATACATGTTTTGTTTATAAAGCACTTGTAATGTTCTTTCTTAGCTTCTTTCAAGAAATCTAACCAGCTATTAGAAAAGTACCTGGAAAGTTAAAGTTTATTAACTTTAAGAAAAAGAGGAGAAAATGAGGGCCAAAATATTAGTTTTCTTGAGGCCTATGTTAGATTTTTACACTAGTTAAGAAAGAAAAGTTTCAAAGAATTGTTTTAAATTGGAGACTTGCATTCCAGCCTTTATCTTCATTTTAAAATTCTATATTCTTAGAAGTCTTGTTTAGGAGGTATTTTCCCAAACCCTACTTTTAAAATATGGATTTCTGTTGCTCATTTTAATTAACCTTTGGGCTTTAATTTCCTCATGTCTGCATATAATCTGCTTTGGGCAATGATTGCTTTTTTATTCTATTTTGGGAAAGCAACTCTTCCATAATGGCATAAATTTGAACCAAACAGAACATTTTATTAATATGCTAACCCTTTTTCCATTAAAATCCAAGGCTATCACATACATAAATATAGCTTTTATGGGTTCGCCAGAGACCCAAAGGTGAACCTGAAATTTAGTCTACCACTTGGCAGCTTATATCACTGGCAGGGTTACTATATCAGAAATAATGACTTGAGTGTGAGCTTGAATAAATGAAAACCATAGATGTTTAATGCAGTCAGAAGTTTATCCTGGGCTCCGTAAGTAGCAGGGAGGGCATGTTTTATTTTAAAACCTATGTTACCTTTATTTTTCAATATACTAGATCTCCTCATTAAGTAATTGTGAACAAAGACACTGGTACTAATTTTGACCCCCTTTGACATACTAAGAAGTTTAATATGGGATATTTGACAGATTCTAGGTGTATTTGTAGCGCCAACACCACTGAGCATCAGATTGGAGATTCTTACAGTATCTATATCAATCCATTTGAAAAGTGATAACTCAAGGGAATGCAATGGCTTTAAAAATATCTCTATCGGTGTCTGTGTATCTATCTGTATTTATATTTATATTGTGGTTGTTCAACACACACTAGCTTTATAGTCAGGTGAGCTTGGGTATGAATCATGGTTTTGCCAGTTAGTGACTGTGAGACAATAGAGAAATCATTTAGTTTATATGAACCTCAATTCTTGTTCTCTAAAATAGGAATAATAATACCTGTCTTATAATGTTTTCGTGAAGATTAACTGAGATGATGTATATAAAGTGCTTTGTCCAGTGTCTGGGACATAAATGATGGTGGTTATTATGATGATGATACAGAATTATCATAGATTTAAATATATATGCTATTTTGAAAGAATACAATTGGATTACTTTTTCTTTGCAAAACCCTAATGTATATAAAGATAGTTTTAAGATCTGTTAAAACTCGGATATCCCCTATGGAATAGGTTATAACTTTTAGTTACACAGTGCTTGAGACAATATATTTGTGTAACCTTCTCAGAAAAGTTTTATAAATAGCTTTCATAGGCCATGGACTTTATTAGGGTCCCAGTCCTAAGGGGTCCATAGAAGCTGGTCTAAAGATTATTTAGAAAGATTATAGAAAACTGTTCTGCCCAATGGGAGTTTATGTATGTTCAGACTCCTGCTCTTGGCTTCAGCTCTCAACTGTCGCTTTGTGCCTCTGGAGATAGCATGCTTGTTAAGAGCATTGGTTGTGGCCATTTAGAGCCGTTGTTGCTCTGAACAGCATTTCCCAAACAGAACATTCATTTTTGCACACTACTTACTGAGTGCTTTACACAATGGTTTACTTTATATTTATGTAGAACTCTTTTTTGTTATCTAAGAAACAAAATAAGTTTCAATATTTCATTTCAATACTTACAAAGTCTAGGCCACTGCCTTGAAAGTTCTTTATGTTGAATCCTTTGTGTTTTCTTTCCATTACAATTTAGGTCTTTGAGCAATGAGGGTCAGGTAATCTTGTCCCTTGTTTTGCGTTCTCCAGCCCCAGCCCTTTCTTACCTCTTCTGGCTCCTCATTTGTACAGCCCAGATTAGCTTTATAGTCAGGTGAGCTTGGGTATGAATCAGCCCAGATTAGCCTACAGATTGCATATTTGATAAAAGATTTTCTTAAAGGTAGAGAATATTCTTATGTGCTTTTCCCAATGGCTAATGTGATGTTTTCTTCAAAAGGTGTTTAAAAAGTGAGGAAATGAACATGAGCCATGGTTGTATTTCATGGACTGGATATGCCAAGTGTGATTTGCACTGCCAAATATGATTAGGCTAAAATGGGGGCCCTTCATTCTGGAAAGATGATAATTGAATACTATGAGAGAGAGTGTGGATAATACAGATTGAACATACTTAGGCTTTTCCCCATTATCATTTAGGCTAATCCATGAAAGAATTAAAACAGAAAGCTACCTTACATATTGAATAGATAACACATTACTCCAAGGGATGATATAGGCTGAAAAGAGAAAGTTTGGATAAAAGTAGAGGCAAGATGTAGAATGAATAGTTACAGGAAGCTGCATGTTTTGAGTATATCTCTAAACTTGAAGGTTAATGTCAGCTGCCACCATCTTGGAATCTCTGCAAAGATTGAGCCATTCTACTGACTTGTAGGACATGGGCTTTGACAGTAGGGCAGTTGTTATGCTTTCAGGAATTATAAAGAATAGAACGTATTGCAGTTTTAATTTTATAATTATTTCGCCTTTGTCTCCAGCACCCTTCATTATTCTTATCTAACAAAACCCCAGTTCTGATTCATACAACACTTCTCCTGGTCTGTTTCTGCATCACACAGCTGAACACCATTGCAGAAAAGCACACAATCAAGCCAACTTGTTTCATGTCAAATACATAAGGGTGTGGGCAGGAGGTTAGAAGTGGTGGTGGCAATTTGGGGATGCTACTTTCTGATTGTTTCTATTTTCTCTTAGTGAAATAAGGAAGTAAGTTCATCAGCCAGAATGAAGGAGGAGATGACAGAAATTTGGGGTGAGAGGAGACATTCAGGAGAGTGAGGGAGTGAATATACAATGTGTGTGATCCCATATAGCCTTAAGCTGCTGTCCCCACTTCTTAATTCCCATTTACAGCAAAACTCCTCAAAAGAGTTGTCTTTTGTTCCCCCTGTTAGTTCTGCTTTCAATTATCTTGAAATCACTCCAATAAGGTATTCACTCTCAATACTCCTCTGAAACGTCTCTTGTCAAGGTCACTGGTGATTTACGTGTTCCTAAATTTAGTGGTCAATTCTTAATCCTTTCTTGACCTCTCAGCAGCATTTGACAGTTGATCATTCCCTCCTCTGTGAAATACTTTCTTTCCTTGTCTTCTAGAACACTCTACTCTTCTGTTTTATTCCTGTTTCGTCAGCTTCTTCTTAGTTACATTACCGAGTCTTCCTCCCATCTCTCCTCGGTATTGCAGGGTGCAGGCTTTACTCTCTGGATCTCTTCTCCATCCACACTCACTCTCATGGTGATTTTGTCCATGTTTGCATGGAGGGCTTCCAAATGTATATCTCTATTCTAGACCTTCCCCCTGAACCCTAGATGCATATACCTTACTGCTCACTAGATATCTCTACTCAGACGTCTAACAGGCTTCTCTAATCAAACTTCTGATCTTTCCTCAGAAAACGTGACTCCACTCTTGGTTCTTCCCTATTACTGTAAATGACAACTCTATTTTCTTAATTGCTTAGGCCAAAAAATTTGGAGTCACTTACCTCCTCTCTTTCTATTTTATTCCATATTCAACTCTGTCAGCAAAGCCTATTGTTTTCACCTTCAGGATATAGTCACCACGTGGTGGTTCCTTAGCACCTTGAGTGCTTCCATTCTGGTTCAAATCATTGTCGCCTCTCACTTGGATAACTGTGGTAGCTTTCGAACCAGCATTTCCACCTTTGACCCTGACAGTCTGTTCTCCCAAACAGCGGCCACAAGGATCTTTTGAAAACCTAAATTAGGTCATTTTACTCCTCTACTCAAATCCTCTAGTGAATTTCCACCTCACTTGGAGTAAAAACCAGTCCTCACAATGGCCTACAAGGCCCTACATGATCTGATTGTTGGCTTCCTCTGTGATCCGTTCCCCTACTTTCTTCCCTCACTCACTTTCCTTTAGCTGCACTGGACTCCTTGCTGTTCTTTGGTGGCACCAAGCATCTCCTGCCTTAGGACCTCAGGACTTGCCGTCCTCTCTGCACAGAATGGTCTTCCCCTGTGTTTCTGCACACTCACTCCTTCATCTCCTTTGGGTTTCTGCTCAGATGATACCTTATTAAGGAATTCTCTTGATCACCCTGTGTAAAATAGCAACCCTTTCCCATACTCCAGGACTCCTTTCCATATTCTCCACATTCTTAATTTGTCTCTGTACCACTGATTACTGTTTGACACCCTATCTTTAAGTTACTGGTGCATTATATGTCTCCCTCTGCTAAAATATAATTTTCATTTTTATAAATGGAAAAGTAAGGGAGGCCTTCTTGAGAAAGTAATTCTTGAATAGAAATATTAAACCTGAGGAGGAAAAACTAAATAGGCTGAGAGAAGAGAAGATCCTTCTAGGCAAAGGAAATATGCATGCAGAGGCTTCCTCCTGTGGGAGGAAACAGGGTGAGAATGAGGAACTAAAGGCCTTCCTATAAAGGGACCCCTGCCTGATGGCTGAAATCGTGGCTCAGCTCACCACACCCATGACCAGAAAGTAACTCAGTATTTGTCTCTCTGATCTCAAGTTCAAAAATTCTACAGAAGGACTTTAATAAGGTCTGTTGGGTCAGTGGACTAGTTGGGGCAGAGCAGTATGTCTGGTCCGGCTTGGGTCATTTCCTCACCTTTAGACAAGTCCATGTAGTCAGGGGCGTGTGGTCTATGAAAAGATGACAGCCACCCTCAAACTCCATGTTAGCATGGTGGAAAGGTACATCTCCCCAAATGAAAGTGGCGATGCTACACTGATCAGATGCCTGCTTTAGTAACCAGGTATGAGAGATTTTTTTGCATTTCAGGAATCCAGAGGTTGGAGACACAGTCTTCAGGGAAGCAAGAAGGTGACGCCATGCTGGAGCTTTTGGAGAAAAAAAAAACTTTAGAAATGATTTCCTCTATTAGGAAATAGCAAGTAAACTTGAAGAACAGTGATATTTTAGTTTTAAGTTGATTTCTGCTGAGTGTAGTAAATACTATATAGACCCAGGGAAAGTCTTTTGCATACAAAGCTATGTTAGTGGGTTCTGATGGAATTGACAAGATGATATGTGTCCTCACTTGAGAAGTGATTTGGTAGAAGCCTGCAGGAGCAGTTGTTAAATCATGTATGATGACTGTGAATTGAACTGGGAGTTGGAATTTTTCAGAGAGAGAGAGAGAAAGAGAGGTGGGGAGGAAGGAAGTGAGAAAGAAGGTAAGTCATTGGGAAAATGGGAAAATGTGAGCACCATTTTTTCCTTCAAAATTTCAACATCATCTCAGACTTGGGCTGGGTATGTTTTATTTGATTCTCTAAATCCATTCTCTACCATTCTCCAGCTTCGGGGGGAGGCTGACCTGAGTACGCTGCATGAGCATCCCTCGTGTTCCACCAGGGAGAGGCACCAGCAAGGTGGGAAGAGGGTGAGGCCAGAGTGTTTAGTCCCCAGGTTCCTGCAGGTTCAGCCTAGTCCTGTAGGCCTCTAGGGCAGCTTCTATGCTCTCAAGGAGTAGTAACAGCTTTCTACTATCGCTAGTCTTGGGATCCTATACTATTCCTGCTTGCTCTTTTTGTAAACAATCCCTTTATTGAACTCTGCTCAGTTATCCAGTTTGAATATGCTATCCATTTCCTGCTTGGTCCCAGGTTGACATTAAGGATATAGGGCATACTAAAGGAATAGTTTGGGGAGCTAAAGAAGATGAGGGAGATTATAAATTGTTTTATGGAGTTTGTATAGAGGCACAACGACAAATCTGAGGATACTGAGGTTCTAATGCAAAATGCCCAGTATAGAACATGCACGCTTACTGAATGAAACTAGACATCTGCAAACAGAGAATAAAGCAGTCTGGGTGTCAAATGGTCCAAATCCATGCTGATCACAAAGATGGAAACATGAATTGGGATACATTTTGCTGAAATTTACAGATTGATGATGGCCTTTCTGCAATTTTATGATCTCCAGACAGCCAAAAGTTCATAGAAAGGTGTTAACAACTCACTTTTTCTATTTCCTTGGCATCCATACCCTCCAGCCCAAATATCTCCTTCACTGTTACATTTATTTAGCATATTCTGTGATTCTTGAATGATATTTATTTGTAAAATAGGATTAACAAATGGGCCACCACCAGTTCACCTGTGTCAGGAAATAGCTCTAAAAAGGAAGACATCTGTGGAGGATAAATGAGAGATCACTTATGCAGCCAGAGGAATCCAAAATAAACAGAAGGGGGAAAAGAATATAAACCTGAGATGTTGCAGGATTTAGGAAGCAATTTATACACCAACTCTACAATGGTAGAGGAATCTTTGGAACAAAAAATGATATTCACCTATGATGGAGAGAGCAGGCACCTCAGGGAATCAGCACAGTCTTAAAAGTGTGATGTAGTTTTATTATATATGTGTGTATTGATTTTGCAGTTGTATTTACAAGTATGCACAATGCTCATGGATTGAGCGTAACAAATTATTGTAATGTCTTAACTTAGTGCAGCACTTAACAAAGAACTTTGCATATTGAAAAGGCACACATTAGTTGAATGAATGAATAAAAATTAATCTGGAAAATGGCACTAACCATCAGCATATTAATAAATTAACACTTTTATACTCAGTTTAATATTTTGTTTCTTTGATTGTTTCAATATACTAATTGACAGTAGTAAACCTATTAAAGAGATATGTTGAGCATGTTTACTTTGCTAAAAGTTTGTAGGATTTCCAACACTTTTTGGATCTGTCCTTACAGGAGTTAACAGATAAATTTATAAATTTTTTAATCATTAATATACAGCCATTGTGACTTGTGCATATAAATATACAAACCAGATGCTCAAGTTATAATGTTACTGCTTATTTCCTATTTGGATCCTGAATTTCCTTGGCTACCCTAACCTAAGCAAAAGTATAGATGACAGAGCAGTGAAAATCCAACGCCTCTATTGGATGGATGAACAGGTATAAGATGTAGCCCCACATGGAGGATATCTAACATTATCTTCATGTATTTATGATTTGCATATTAAAAAATTGCATTTTAATTTGAATTATTAGAATTCTACCAATGCTTCTATGGTTGCTTTAAAAGCCAATTTTGTGCTATCTGTCATTATTGGGTGAGGGGACAAATGAGAAAATGCATTTCAGGAAATATGATAGATTCATATATAAATTCATATATAACTTCAGGCTTGAGATGAAAAACTGGGCTCCTATAGAATTTTTTACGTATTATAATAAAAGTCTGCAATCCAATACCTCACACATTTCCATTAACCTCTGACATTGAATTTGTTCTATTCTCATTGTTTTTTCATTGATACAAGTGTTTGGTGAGGAATTAAGGTGCTTTCCTTCACAAATGTTTCATTTGATTTATAGAATTTTGGGCTGTGATATTCCTGGTTAGAATTCTTTACTGTTGAAGTCTTTTTTTAAAAAAAAAAATAGTTGAATTCCCGTAGGAGAATATGCATCAGTTCTATGTTAAGCTCTTTGTTCAGACTTATTATTTCAGCCTCCAAAATGTGTTTTCACTAACGTAATAGTGTGATAAATGCAAGAAGTGTGTGCATAGCTTAAAACACTTGGAAATACTTCTATTATGTGCTTTTACACTGGGAAGTTTACTTTCTTGGTAAAGGTATTTCTATTCCACACTCCATTGTCCCATGGGATTCTGAGAGGTGAGCATGAACTCTGTGAGAATTCTATTTTTGCGCTTAAAAACTGAAGTTACTGAAGTAAAAAGCAGACAGCTTTTTACTCTTGTCTAGGTAGAGGAGTTCTCAAACTTTCTCCCTTTTTGAGTTCATGAACACCAGTTTCACTTATTTTCCTTTGAATATTTATGTGCACTTCCTTAACTCAAAGCACATAAACCTTCCAGTTAACTGTCATATGTATCCTGGGCTTTCCATGCCCTTTCATTCTGCTTCTTGACCTTCCTAACCATTTCTTTTCCTTAAGCACTTAGTATTTGTGAACTTTCAAAATATAGTAGCATTACCAAGACAGCGTACGTCACTAAGACAGTCTACCCCTTTACATTCTGTATCTGCCCTTTCCAGTATGGTAACCGGCAGCCACGTGACTGTTGAGTACTTGCAGTGGTGTTTGTCCAAATTGAGATGTGCTCTAAGTGTAAAACACACACTGGATTTCTAAGACTTAGTAGAAATGAAAAGGATGTAATATAGCTTATTAATAATTTTATATTGAATACATGTTGAAATGATAATATTGGGGCTTATTGGCTCAAATAAAATGTTAAGAAATTAAAGTGTATTATTAGAAAATTTTCATTTTTTTTAAGTGAGGCTACTAGAAAATGTGGCTCATATTATGTTTTGTTAGACGGCAGTGCTCAATATCAATCTTTCTCAAACCTAGTTACCCATCAGAGGCACGTAGGAAACAAAACAAAACACCCCACAGTTTCCTGGTCCCTACTCCGGACCTACTAAATTAGAATCCTGGACATGAGTCTTAGGAATCTGTATTTTTGGAAACTCTCCAGATGATTTTCAGGCAGGCAGTTAATAGAACAACATTGTAAAACTTCTAGTCTATCTGATCTTTTTTCACTTCATGGCAACAGTTTTTGTTCCGGGATCCCATATGCTACAGGAAGTACCCTTTTAGGTGACTGAATTTGGTTGTGGGTAAATCACAAAAAACAAACTCTTACCTGCTTGCTAAAGTAGTTTGTTTCCCTTAACCTATTTAAACTTATTTTCATATACTTTATTTTTTAATTGACAAGTAAACATTGTAAATATGTATGGTATACAATGTTTTGGTATCTGTATACATTATAGAATGGCTACATCAGGCTAACTGACATAGGTAACCTATGTCAGTTAGCCTGATGTAGCCATTCTATAATGGCTCAACCTCACTTTTTTGTTGTGGTGAGAACACTTAAAACCTATCTTAGCATTTTCAAGTTAAACTGTAGTCACCATGATGTACAGTAAATCTTTTGAACTTTTGAAATTTTGTGTCTAACTGACATTTTATGTCCTTTGACGAACATCTCCCTATTTAAATTCGGAATTCTTTAAGAAGGGGCTTAATGACTAAGGTATTTGTCTAATGCTGTGGAAACTGTCTTATCTAATTCAGCTGGGACCAGCAATGGCCACTTACCTTTTAAAATTCCATTTAGAGGATGGGGGGGGATGAGGAGTCATATATCAAACATTTTATTTTAACTTAAAAAATATGTACAGACATTCCATTGTCAATCTTTTGACATAGGGCTAGCGTTTTTGTTTTTTTTTTTTTTTGACATACCGGTTTGCTGATTAGAGTTCTGTAGTATCTGTCTTTTATAAGCAACACCAAAATGCACCTTTGACAATTTTCACTTCCAGTTTCTTTAAAATGTGGAAAGATCTTAAAGTACTGTGACACAAAGTGAGTGTAGCACACTCTAGATTATTGTGATTTTTTTCTAACTTTCTATAATTTTGTCATTTAATTTGGTAAAAATTATTTTTCTACTTATATATTCAAAGTATTTAACTTAGTTTTCATGGAGATAATTTTTTGGTTTTGCTTTTATCTTTCATAAGTTTACATCTTAGCTATTAAATTACAAACATTTGATAAGTTACAACCATCATAAACAATTTTGGGAATAAATTTATTTGACTTTTGTTAGTCATAAAACTCAACTGTCAGGAGCAATATTGTCCAGGTCTTCTAAAATGTAGTCTGTTGTTGAGAACATTTAGAATATCCTGAGCTTCAGTCTACGTGTTTAACAGAAGGAATAGATGGCATGGGGAAGTAATCTGGCAAATTAGTTCATTCAAGGTCATTAAGGGAAGCTCTACATAAAAAATAATAATGTAGTGATAGTAACTAATATTTATTGAACACTTACTATAAGCCAAACATAGTCACTTTATATGTAATATCTCACATTGCACTCTGATGCATGGTTTATAATTGGTTTCATTTTACACATGAACAAATAAAGATTTCCAGAGGGTAAGTCACTTAAGGTCACCCAACTTTAAGTTTGGAGATAAAATTCAAACACAGGCCAGACAGATCCAAGAATCCAGGATCAGCTTTTACCTTGAAAGCCTAACCTTGAGGAGAGGGTTCATGTTGTCCCTTGCTGGAGATCTCACTTGGCCTGACATTGATCCATGTGGCTGGGTCAAGGGCACAGACTCTGCAAAGCAAGCAGTCACCATAACAAATAACTTGCATGTGTGTCCTAGATCAGCAAACAACTCTATCAGCCCTTTTAGATTATGATGAACATCATGTAATTAATATATTTAATGTCTTAATCCAATCAATACACTGGTTGTTTTGAAGCACACTTTGCTGAGAATATTATTTGAGCTCGAGTGCAGGCTTCAAAGAGATAAATAAATTTTTATCCTCATTTCTGGACACTCTATCCTGGGATTCCCAAAACCAGGTATTTATCATGCTGTCTCCTTTGTGGTGCTTTTCCTTGGCGTGATGAATGTGGCTTCCTGGCAGGGCTGTTTTACGCCAGCCTTGAGGCAGAGTCCTTTTTAGCTCAAAGAAAAATAAATTGGCTTCAGAAAGAAAAAACCTGCTGTCAACCTTTTAATCCTTCCTTTTCCATCTTCTTTTTCCTGACTATGGAACCATGCTTACTTCAGTCTTCAGGGATCCATTGTTCATTTCTAGAAGAGCATCAGATGACCCAAATGTGCACTCTGAGTGCCTTTTATATGCTTTGTCACACCCATGTTTGTATATGATAATTAATCACCCATGGATCAATCACTTAAAATACTGCCCCAAGCTATCTCTGCCTCTCTCACAACTTTCCTCCTGCAGGAAAACTGCACAGGTAGCTTTGCCTAGGTGTCATTTGGTAACAAACTGCTTTTTCAAAGAAGTTTTCCAGTGAGCTTTGAAGCACTTATAGCGATTTATACCTATTTTCTTGTCTTTGCAAGTGAATAATGGCATTTACTCTCTTTGAAGTATAATTATGCCCAAATAGGTTATTCTATTGATTTGGTGGTTATAGATTTTCTGAGACTTTACTTTTAAGCCTTCCACATTTGAAATTTTTTTTTATAATGATAATTTTGATCTGAGTGTTAAAAAAAAAAAAAAAAGCTGTAGCTTCTCTTTTACACTGGTAAGAACAGTCAAAATTATTCTGTGAGGCCGGGTGTGGTGGCTCACGACTGTAATCCTAGCACTCTGGGAGGCCAAGGCGGGCGGATTGCTCAAGATCAGGAGTTTGAAACCAGCCTGAGCAAGAGCGAGACCCCTTCTCTACTATAAATAGAAAGAAATTAATTGGCCAACTAAAAATATATAGAAAAAATTAGCTGGGCATGGTGGCGCATGCCTGTAGTCCCAGCCACTTGGGAGGCTGAGGCAGAAGGATTGCTTGAGCCCAGGAGTTTGAGGTTGCTGTGAG
>CAUYRT010078734.1:0-16951 GCA_963574885.1 Lepilemur ruficaudatus
ACTACTTTGACAGAGCAGATTTTTGAATGTAACAAGATAAGTCAACTTGAGTGGTAATATATTTTGGGAAATCAGCTCACTACAAATTGTGACTGTAAACATGGTACTGTAAATGCTTTGTAGTTTTCCCCCAATAAAAAAAAAGGCATAAATAAAGCATAAATAAAAAAAAAAGCATCTGTAACACTAATATAATTTTGTCTATTGAAAAAGAAATGAATTTGCTTTGGCTATATACCTCAATTTACTACCATAATCCTCTAACACATATGTGGCACAATTAAGTAAAAAAGCAAAAAAAAAAAAAAAAAAAAACCAAAAAAGAGAGAACAGATAGGAGATACATATCCATGAGTCATCAGCATTCAAGAGTAAATTGAAATTAGGGGTAGAAGTGATTACCTAAACAAAGTATGATGAATGATAAAAGCATGAATTCAAGGGCAGAAATCCAGGAAACACTAATACTTAATAATTCCCAATAAAATATAAAAGTAGCCACAAAATGAAAGTAGACATTTTCGCAAGTATAGGGCTGAAGAAATCTCCATTAAATCTGGCAATTCAATTCTATTAAGAACATTTTCAGTTCTTTTGCAAAGATAGAAACTAAACTATCATGAGGTAGGAATAAAGTGTCAGGTGAGATGGCAGAGACCTCTCAGGTATTTTGTTCTCTGTATTTAAATGAAAAGAGAAAAATAAAACATTATCTTACAGGCACATGGCATAGAAGGCAAAGCATACAAATTTCATTAAGGAGATATTCAGTGAGAAATGAGTGACAAATCTTCAAATTTGCAAATAGAGAGACTGTTACTTATAGTGCTATAGTAAATTAAATATTCTGAAGAAACAAAAAAACTCTTGCTAAAAAAATACCTAGAAATCTTGGAAAAATGTAACAAACATCCTCATGGATGTATAGCTGAGATAGCAATAAAATAAGAAAATTTTATAAAGACCAAAAATGATAAAGGAACTGAAACCAGTAAGACAGGCAAGAAATGAGATAAAGGCTACCTTAGACATCTTTGCTTGTACAACAAACTTGGTGCTTTGGGTTTTAAGTCCTTTTCAGTAGACAGAGACACGTCATTGAATTTATAGCAGGAGATAAGTCAGATGAGACCCCTTCATAAAGTTAGGGAGCTCACCTACATGAATGGTGATAAGACAAAATGTAACTTCACATGGCATTTGAGATCTGAATTTTAATGACCTGCATAGTCTGGAAAAACCCAACTAGAGAATTTTACGTAATGTGTTCTCAAGATACTATTATCCTAGTTCTCTGATATTCAAAGTGTGGCCCACAAACATGTAGCAGCATCTGCACCAATTGGGAGCTTGTTAGAAATACAGAAACTCTCACTCTTCTCCAGGCCTATTATCAAATTCTGTTTTTAAACAAGATCCCAAGGTAATTTTCAAGCATATGGCCTTAGTTTTCTATTGCTGCTATAAAAAACTCAGTGGAATAATATTCTGTAACCACAAACTTAGCAGTAAAAAATATCATCTTATTGTAGATCAGAAGTCTTAAAATCAAGGTGTGGGAGGCCAAGTTCCTTCTGGAAGCTCTAGGGGAGGATCAGTCTCTTTGCCTCTTGGTGCAAGTCTATGAATGGTTTATTATTGTTCCTTGAAAAGAATGACACAAAAATTTAAAGCGTTTTAAAAACTTTTATAGTAATTTGACATTATTGCAATGTTCAACGTGCATAATCATGGGACTTGTCTCACTGAATAGAAAACAGATCAGCATGAATATTGCCAATCTTGCATGATAAATTATACCTGGTATGAATTATGTGCTACTCCAGTCATAGTCTAAGGTTAATCTGTTAAATGAAACCCAAAGTCTTAAAAATATAAGATAGTTTCAACATTTAATTATCTGTATAACTTATTTTTATAGACAGCATTATTATCAAGACTTTTAAAATTTATAGTATAGCAGCAGTCCCCAACCTTTTTATGGCACCACGGACTGAAATTTCCATGGATATGGAGGGAGGATGCTGGGGGCATGGGGGAGGGGCAGGCAGAGCTCAGGCGGTGATGTGTGGCCTAGTTCCTAACAGGTCATGTGCCACAGACTGGTGCCAGCTGCGGCCCAGGAGTTGGGAACCGCAGGTTTATAGTATGAGCTAAGTTGGGAAAGTAAAATTTATATTATTTATTTTTTTCCCTAATCTTTATATGGTGAAACGAGTTCACTTTACTTTTTTGTCAAGCATTAGTATGAATTCTTTTGTATGTACCAGCAGTAGTAAATCTAATGATAACTATGTGAGTGATTCTAAACAAAAACCAAAGTAATTGATGTTAATTTTTCTCGAAAGTATAATCCTTCAGATATTAATTTTATAATTATGATTCACAGTGAAGTGCTAGAGTAATGGTCTGTTATTTGTAAGGGATGTACTGGATAATGAAGCAATTAATCTTACAATTTAAGTATTAATAGCATTTATATACAAAATAATAAGGAATACATTTAATACGTAAAGAAATTTTGAAAGATAGGTTATTGGATTAGAAAGTCAAAGGGCAGATGATATTTAATAATTCAAATTTAAGCATTTCTTCTTGAAGAACTTTTTGTAAAGTTGAACACCAGGTTGTAGACCAAAGGACCCCATGAGATTGCGAACGTATGAGTAGAAGGCTGTATCAAAGCTTTGTGCCTGTAAGTGTGGATAAATCTATGACAAAACAGGCAGGTCATGTACGGTTAACAGTATTTGTCAAGTATCATAGCTTGACATACTCAGAAATTGGTTATTTATATGAAATATCAATTCTTAGAACACAGAAACGCATCAAAGTACTTTTATTTCAACTAACAAAATGTCCACATATTGTTAAATTAATAGTTATCTGAGTACTATGGTGATAAGAAAAAAAAGGATTTTTTTTATTTAGCTTCATTGCCAACAGACACAGCTAGCTCTGAAGGATTTAAGTTCTGATGAAGCAGTTGCAAAGCCAGGAATACAATTTGGAAACATTATGGTTTAGTTATCCAGTATATCAGCTAACTATTTACACGTAACAAAGAACTCTGAAATTTAGCAACAACTTAAAAAAAATGTTTATTTTCCCACCATTCTCATGCACAAGAATGTAAGACATTTTAGTGGGTAGTTCTCAGGGTAATTCATGAGTTTCAAGCTATCGGACAGGACTGCCATCATTCTAAAGACCTGAATGGGAGCTAGAAGATCAGCTTGTAACAACTCACATGACTATTGTCAGGCCTCAGTTTCTCACTAGCTACCGGCCGTTTCCTTGCCCTGTTGGCCTCTTCACAGCACTGCTTGGAGCACTGTTTCTCCCAGGGGGAGTGATCCACGGAAGAATGAGAACAGGTAGGTACTTTTAAGACAGAAGCTGCAGTCTCATAATTTAACTTGGAAGGTACATACCATCATATGTGGCACATGCCATTGGTCACATAGATCTGCCCTGGCACAGTAGGGAAGCAAAGAACAAAGAATGGAGATGCCAGGAGGTGTGGCACCTGCAGGCTGGCTCCCCACCCGGAGTAAGAAGCTTGTGTGCCCATTCTGAACCAAAATGTTTGCACCCCTGTAGTATTCTGAAATAAAATTTAGAAAATAAAATAAGATAAAAAATAATAAAATAAAAAGGTTTGAGCTATTGGAAAAAGAAAAAAAAAACAAAAAACAAAAGACGCTTGTCCTAAATGTAAATGAATATACTGTTTCCTTCACTGAAGAAGTATTGCTACAAAACCAAAACAAAACCTCAGCTACACTAAAACCTTCATAAAAACTATGAATTACCTTAAGAATATGTGTTATATTTAATATTCTCCTTAGCATGTGGTGTCAAAACATCATAACACACATTATATGCTGAGGTGCAGTGGTTAATAAGGAGAAGAATTCTGTCAATGTTGTTTGTATTATGAAACAAACAGTTTTCTGGAAGCATTAGTGGGCAGTAAGAGATCAGTTTAGTCCTACCTTTTTAAACATATACTTTGGACAGGCACACTTGTTCATTTATTTATCTTCAGTATTTTTAATATTTGCATGCAAGATGATGTTGATATTGCACATCTGTGAAAAGTTATCAACAAATATCTTAAAAACTTGGTAGATCATTTTGAATTTCATGTTCACCAAGAGAAGATCTGTGTATAGGAAATTTATTCATCAGGGGCCAGGTGGGTGGGAACCCGGTGGTGGGGATGGGTAAACTGGTAACTAATGAGTGTGGAGCACACTGTCTGGGGGATGGGCACGCTTGTAGTTCTGGCTTGCACAATGCAAAGGCATTATATGTAAACAAAGTGTTTGTACCCCCATAATATTCTGAAATTTTAAAAAAAGAAAATAAATAAATTTTTAAAATCCGCTTATTTAATCAAAAGACAATTTAAATTTAACCTACAAAATAAATTGTTGGAAATATGACTACTGATAAATGATTGAAAATGAATTTTAAAAACAGAGCATCACTTGCTACATTTTGAATAAAATTTTAAAAGAATAATCTGAGCTATTTGAAATTGCTTTAAAACCTCTTTTATTCCCATCAACACACGAGTGTAAGACAGGTTCTCTGAGTGTTACCAAAACAAAACATTGAAATAGTTTAGCTATACATGATTTTCTGTGAGTAGCACTAGTGCCAAGGCAACCTGGACTAAGTAAGTTAATAAGTGAGTTTATTTATCTCATTAATATCTGTTTCAGTATTTGTTCAGTGTGTATTTGCGGATTGTTGGTGTGAAGAATCTTCATATTCTTCAAAACTTTTATTTAGTTACAACTGTAGAATGACAAAAAGTATGTGTATAATATTTTCTATATTAATTGACTACTCATACTTGCAAAAACAATGTAAACAAATATATAATTATTTCTCTATGTTACGTTTGTTCTGATTATATTAAAATTGAACATGCCTGTTGAGTCTAAGGAATGAAAAACCTTGGGCTTGTATATTACATATTTTGTGTTGTTTATTTAATTTTTCTAGTAATTCATATATTTTTTAAATATTTTGGACTTTGATGGATTGGAATTTTTTAAAATGGCTGTTTGTCATAAATAGTTTGGTAAATACTGATCTAGTCTATTTTAGTAAGTTTAACAAATACTTTAGCTGGGGCTCACAGAAAAGGAGTAATGGATTCAGAGTCCAATAGCTATAGACATAGCTACATGGGTATTTCAATAAATACCCATGTTAGGAATAAAGAAAAAAGAACTGTCAGACTATGGAGATGAAGTATGAAAAACTTCATTTTATTTCTTTGAGACTTTAAAGAAAAAAAAATAGAAAATGAGTAGTATTTAAAAGAGCACCTTCAATTTTCTTTCACTTATTCATAATGACTTGCCAATAATGGTGGCAAATAACTTTGGTTCTTTAGAAGAAAAGATACAGATTGTATCTGATTGCATTGCAATATTTTTTCCTCCCACTGAAATTACCAGAGAGTGGCTTGTATAAAAATTGATTCTTCCTTGTAATGCAGAGATGTGTGTTTGTTTAGTACTAATGAAAACAATAACACTGATACAGTTTTGAATTTAGTTGAAGAGATGAATAAAATCCTCAAATTATCCATGAGAAAGCTCATTAAGTTTTTCTTTTGATGGTATTCTTATATTTTTTTCTTATATAAAAAATTACGCTGAATCAGAAATCATTATCCATGTGAATAATTATTATAATATTTTGAAAGCAATATTTTGCATTTGCTCAACTTTTATATGCATTAGATGTTAATGTTCTACATATATTTTCTCTAATTTATACAAGGATCTTCCCAAATAGACATATATCATCATTTTACAGATGGAAAAATTTAGGCCCTAAATTTATGTAATATCCCAAAAGCCACCCAGGTAGACTGTGATACTACTGAAAATCAAACACAACTCCTCTGATTCCAAAACCATGCCTTTTCTACTATACTATTTTGTCTCAATATTTCTTCCCTGACATTATTTCCTAAGTAGCTTTCCATAAAAGCCAAATATGCACATTAAAAATATCTATTTAAAAATATTATATGAAGAAAAATCTCTTCTCAACCTGGCCATTTGGCATTTTGTGTGATTTTGTTTCATTTAAGCTGTTATGGGACTGGTTTCTTGTGATGAAATTTGCTCCATGAAATCACATCAATATATACTACTAATTGGATGATTTATATTTGTCTGCCATCTTGAAAGAAAATGGCAGTTACAGAGCTCTCCAAGGAGAAATGTTTTTCAAAAGCAATAATTGATGTGAATGAAATATGATCTTTGGAGAGAGGTTACAGAGATATATGATTATACAATGTTAAGAAATAATTTCCCAGACTACCAGGGAAACAAATCTGTTTCCCATAAATCTTCTACATATATGGGCAATTTTTTTTTCCCTCTAAGGTGTGGTAATTACTCGTGCAATATCTAATATATTTTTCCTTGTCTCAAAAACCATGTGACATTTTTCTACTGGTTCTCCATTTCTTTTCCAATAATATTTACAAGAAGTCAACAAATAAGGTAAGTGCTTTGATTTTTCCTTCTCATTCACCCAATAAGTTACCAAGACCCACCAAGTCCATCTAGCACAGGGACGGGGAACCTGGGGCCTTAGGGCCACATGTCTCTGTCTAGGTCCGTAAGTGAGACCTTTTGACTAAATCCAAATTTGACAGAACAAATTTTTGTAGTTTTATTAATATAGTTTTGTTTATCTTTTATCTTTTTATTTTTAAAATAAACATATTTAAAATATCAAAGAACAAAACAAGTTTAAATGAAATAATCCTCCCAGATTGGCATTTCAAAAAAGCTATCATTTTTCAAAACATTTCTTCAAAAGGGAGTTTTGGATGAACATTTTCCCCAGTTAGCAAAGGTCATTGATGAACAGGATGATATATGTGAATCATCTGAAGAATACATAGTGGTTATCGATCTATTAATTAGAGAATACAATGAAAGTTTCGCTGACTTTGAGAATCACAACATCACACACAAATTAGCATTTCAGCCTCACCTAGTTGAAATCACCAAGGTACCTAAAGAACTACAGATGGAATTGATTGATCTGTCAGTAGATGACATTTTAAAGTCATTGTTTGATGCTAAGAAAGATACAACTGAAATATGGAAAAATGCAGAATACCCATGCCTTCAGCAACATGCCCAAAAATGCTTTCTTGCTTTTCAACCACTTATTGCTGTGAATCTACATTCTCCTACCTAACCCAAACCAAGAAACCCTTAAAGTCACAAATGACTAATACTCATCTAGAGGATCAACTGAAACTGTGGACCTTCATGCTACAACAAAATATTCACATACTTTCCAACAAAAAGCAGACACTACAGAGTCGTTAAAAGGTTAGTTAACTTTAAAATTAACAAATAGTTTTCATTTTTGAAATTATTAAGTACGTAGTAGATTTTTACAAAATAATGTACATTTTTATGCATAGCTAATTGAAGTTTCTTGAATGCAAACTTATTTGATTATAGCTAAATTAATGCAGCCTCCCAACATGACAATGTTCCCCACCCCTGATCTAGAACATTGCTTTTTCCTCATTCTGTATATAGCTTATCGACTGGGGCTATCATAGTCTTTATCTTGGGCTACTAAGGCAATCATTTAGTTCTGACTGTGCAATATAAGTGGCCAATAACCACACATGGATGTTGAGCACTTGATATCTATCTGGTTCAAATTTCCATTAGCTGAAAACATCACTGCACACTAGATTTAATATGCAAAAAAATACACAATATTTCATTGATAATTTTATATAGATTTTATGTTAAATGACAATATTTTGTTAAATGTGCTATTAAAATTAATTTCACTTCTTTCATTTTACTTTTCTAATGTGGTCACTAGAAAAATTAAAAATTGCCTACATGATTTTCATTGTATTTCTATTTCAAAGTATTGCTTTAGTTGGTCTTTCTAACTTATAACTTGTTTCTCTTAAATGTATTATAATATTGAGCTGCCAAAGTGGTCTATCTGAAAGACAATTCTAATCACTGAACAGACATTCCAAATGGTGGACAAAGCAGCTTGATGGAGACATTATAATCAGAATAAAATAACAAGACTCAAGCTTAAAGACATGACATGGTAGTCCTTAAGAGAGTCAATATGGATAATTACCAGTGCACATGTTGCACAGAATGTTGAAATTGGTATTGCAGAACAGGACCTGAGAAAGTGGACTACCCTTTCAGAAGGCACCAACTTCTTCTGCCACCCAACATTCACTTACATACATGCCCCCTAAGCTATCTAGTGTTTACAGGTAAGAAAATGTAATTTGCAATTAAAAAGAAATTCCATTAAGCCCAATATTTAAATAAAAAAATATTCTGTTATGTCTTTGCATGTTAAAATGAATGATCTTCCAATTTCCTACTTCTTTATAAACTTTCCTCTCCATAAGATAAAACATCTACTTCTCCAATCGCAAATTTAAGTATAGTAATGTCATATCACGTCAACATTGTTTATAGTACATGGACCATATTGATTAGTTACAACTGCTTTTTCCCTAATGCAATTTGAGGAGAGATGAGATATACCATTTTGATTCTTGTTTATAGTGTTTAGTGGAATATGTATGTACAAGTAGATGTAAGTTCAACATTTTTTTTTCTTTATATAAAACAAAGCACGATGATACTGTTTTTTCCTTTAATTTTTATTTTACCTCAGTGAGGAACAGTATAGTCTGACATTTCTTTGGACAGCAGTGGGTTGGGTATAGTGATAGGGACTGATGCAGCATTGAACTCAGTTTAGCAGGTCTAAACAAGGATTGAACAGGTAATCACATCTCATTGTTAGCCTAGTGATTCAAGCAACTCAGCTAATCGGACACAGACAAAAAAAAAATAGTGACTTTTGGAGACAGTAGCAGTGAGTAACACTCTGGGGATTTGCATTCATATGTGGATATTAGAAATTTTTTAAGGAGATTATAATATAAAACTTGGTCATTTATTTTTCTTTTAAAAAGATGGCACAGGGTTATTTCAATAATTTACATGAAAACAATGCCCATTTACTTTGCTCAAGATCTCTAATATAAATGAAGATCCAAAAGGCCACATGTAAAACCAACTGGAAGAAATGCTATGCAAGTGTGGGGGAATTCTAATGAGTCTCAGTAAATGTGTTACAAAGGCTAAAATCCTAATCGCAGTCATCCTGAGTAAGAGCAATTATTGGGGGGCTGGGGTTGAACTGCCAAAAAAAAAAAAATAGGATATGACAATAATTCCCAAATAACTCACAGTTTGTTTTTCTCTTCCCTGAGAACTCTAAGAAAAAGTAGAAAACAAATAGTATTTAAAGTATTATCTTCAATATTCTCTCCCTGATGTATAATACAATTGCAGAAAGAGTTGGCAAAAAACTTTGGAATCTTTGAAAGTAAAGAGGGAGATGGTGTCTGACTTCATTGAGAATTATTTTCGCCATTGGCACACACATAGTGTAAACTTTTATGAAAATTAATTTATCAGTGTATTATATAGATGCTTATTTCTTCTGCTAATGAAAACTATATCACTGATGTATATTTAAATTTAGCTAAATAGATTTAAAAATATGCTTTCAAATTGTCTATATGGAACTTTATGGTTTAGTGACAATGGTTTTACAGACACTATCTGCAATATGTGGAAGAATATATTAATAGTTGAGTAAGTATTGTGTCATCCTTTTACAGATGACACAACTGAGGCACAGAAAAGTATCTGATTTGCCAAAAAAAAATCATACAGTTTGACTGTCATGGTACTGGAAATCATGTCCAGCTTTCAATTCCAAATTCTTTTTTCATTTTACTATATTATCCTTGAGACCAAAGAAGAATGGATGTTTTACTTCCAATGTGAAGGCAGGCAAAAATCAATGTTCAGCTCAAAGGCAGGCAGGCAGGCAGGAGGAATTCCCTCTTACACAGTGGAGGGTCAGCCTTTTGTTTTAATTGTCCACATTATGGAGGGCAATCCACTTTACTCAATCTATTTAACTGTTATCTAAAATGCCCTCACAGAATCACCCCAAATAATGTTAGGCAAAATGTTTGGGCATTCCATGGCCAAGTCAACTTGACACATAAAATTAACTATTGCATAGAGCAAGTTGGTGCTTCTGAGGCCAGTTTGTATAACAGGAGCCATGAAATCTGGTTGCCTTTTACAAAGCACCACTTCCCCATCACACATGCTGATACATTCCTTCCCTAATCTACCTAGTGATTACCAAAAAAAAAAAAAAAAAATTGACGTTAAAAGTAAAAGTCATTTTATCCTAATTTCCTTTTCCCATATCAAGACACACATACACAAATAATATAAGTGCAAAATCACAAATCTATATAATGACACTGACTTTGTCCATTCCATAACAATACCTCAGACCAGGCAGTTTATAATGAATAGAAATTTATTGACTCATGGTTCTGGAGGTTGGGAAGTCCAAGATTGAGGTGCCAGTGTCTAGCGAGGGCCTTCTTGTGGCATCATCCCATAGTGGAAGGGCACAGCAAGAGAGAGCAAAAGATTGAACTTGCAGCCTCAAGCCCTTTTATTATCAACATTAATTCATGCATGAGGATGGAACTCTCATGACCTAAACAGCTGCCATTAGGCCCCACCTCCCAACACTATTGCACTGAGATTAAGTTTCTAACACATGCTTTTTGAGGGACACATTCAAACCATGGCAGACATATACTATCTCTTTTCTGTAGTACAGAGAGCATGTTACCTTGTTGCATCTGGCCTTGTATAAAGATGTTTGTGGAGAGATTATATATGCCATTTGAATTCATTTACTTTAGTATTTTATTAGCAGGATGTGTTAATGAAAAGCACCATAAAAGACAGTAGTTACAGGTATAACTATTATTTTTCCTTATTTAAACTTAATAAGTAATACACGAACATCATGATCCTTTTTCTTTTAATCCTCTTTAACATAGAGAAAGAAAAAAGTTATTGTGTTTATATTGTCTACTCAAATGACAAGTGCCAATATTCCGTTGCTTAAGTAAAGATTCGTGTTGGTTGGAATTAATCTCTGGCAGTGTCAAACACTGCTTTCTTTCACATATCTACATCTCTGCCATCCTCAACCACCACCACCCAGTTGCACTAAAGGAGCAAACACATTGAATATTAGCATAAATAACAAAAGTATGGAGCTATTACTTTCATGTGGAATCCTTTTAGATTGGCATAAATCTATGAAACTGAATTTCTGTTGCTATAACTCTTGAAATCCATTTAATTCTCATTGGCCTAGGAATTCCCTTTATGGCTTAGATTTGTAGAATCGTGTTTATAAAAGTGACTGGCATCTATCTCCAACAATTGTTTTTCTGACAAACAAGATATAGTTGAGGATTTGACCAAACACCTCTCTTTTGTAGGGTTTTTGAGAAAAAAGAAAAGGAACTTTATAGAATGAAGCGTATCAGAAGTCATAAATTTCTGATCCAGTTATAAATATGTCAAATAGCACTCTTCTAAGTAAATAGTGAATATCATTTCTTTTTTTTTCCTCCTCTTTCTTCAAGACCTCTGAAGCTGCCCTTAGAGTAATGTAAAATTTAAAAGAGAAAATATGGTTTGCAATTGAGACTTCCTGTTAACATTCAGTCTGCATTGGTTGTATTCAATGCTTCTATTTTTCTTCTGGAAATAGCAGTAAATCCATGTGTTGGTGACATTTCAGAAATCCCATCTTGGACTGTGACTTAGACTCTATATTGCATTATAAATACTGACTTGCTTTCAAATCCCATGTGTGTCTCTTATGTAGAAATAAGTTAGACAGTGAAGTCATTATTCAATTTAATTTGCAACATTTATTACCCTTGCTGGATGTGTATGTATTAGCTATATTCACAACAAATGGCCTCTGGATTCTAAGGTATGTATTTTTTAAAGAATTACTTACATTTTGTACATTTTATATTTTTTCTTTCTTCTGTGCTTAAATATGTTTTATAAAAAATGTGACCGGATATGTAATTTGGAATTAAGATACCACATTTCAATTTAGGATCTGATTCTGCTCAAATGGGATGTTTTATTACATTGCTGCTTTGGATTGATCTACGCTATACATTTTGTTAGAAAAGTTATTTTTTCTCTAAATTTATTAGGAATCATGTGTTAACCTTCCCATTTCATCCCTTTGTGGTTTAAATCTTTTTAATGTATTTTTTGGTCATTTTCTCTGCTTTCTCTTTTTTGTCAATTTTCCATTTTAGATATGTGAGTGAAAATTCATATCATGTCAAAAATAATACAACTTTTGTCCTTTCCAATAAATAATGTAGTGCCCTGTTGAAGTATCCAAGTTGATTACTTAGTGCAAAATGAAGAGACAAATATAAAATTTCAATTTTTCAAAGACAGAATTTGAACAAAGCTATTTCTGTGAACAATGTCCTGACATTGGTGATGTAACAGGTGGGGCTGAGCTCTGGTTGGGTATTTGTTTTGGATCACTTTGCTAAGAACATAAATGTGGAACAATCTTTTTTCCTTTGTAGCATGTAGTGCTCTACTAATGAATATATCCAGCTTTTCTTTTCATACCCTTGTATTACTGTCCTAGGGCTACTACAACACATTACCACAAACTGAACAGCTTAAAATGGCAGGTGTCTATTAGCCTGCAATTCTAGGGGCTGAAAGTCCAGAATCAAGTTGTTGGCAGGGTTGATTCATTCTGGAGGCTCTGATGGAAGATCTGTTGCATGCCTCTCTCCTCGCTGCTGGTGAGTGCTGGCAACCATTGGTGTTCCTGGGATTGTAGCTACATAACTCCAATCTCTGCTCCCTCTTGACATGATCTTCTCCACTCTGTCTTTGTGCTCCCTCTACTCTATGAGAACACCCGTCTTTGGATTTAGGTCACAACCTAAGTCAAAGATGATCTCATCTTGAGATTCTTACCTTAATTACATCTGCAAAGACTTTTTTCTAGATAAAGTCATTCAGCTTCCAGGTAGAAATATCTGTTGGACACAGTTCAACCCATTATAATCTTCCCTATGGCCTCCAAAAAGTCACAGCTATTTTATGTGCCAAAATACATTCATCCTATCTCAATATCTTTGATTGTCTCAACTTATTATAACATGAATTCTAAATCCAAAATCTCTTCTAAATAAAAAGTCAAAAATTCCTAAATCTCATCATCTAAATCATGTATGGGTGAGATTCTTGGTAAATCCTTCTTAGAGTAGAATTCTTCTCCATCTTTGGACCTGTGGAAATAAATAACAAGTTATCTGCTTACAAAATACAATAATAGGTTGGGCACAGAATAGACATTCCCATTCCAAAGTGGGAAAAAACAAAACTAAACTAAACTAAAAACAAACAAGGAGGTCATTGGTTACATGCTTAAGGTATAAAACCAGCAGGAAAAATTTAATTAGATTTCAAGTCCTGGGAATAATTGTTTGTAGCTCAATGCTTTGTCCTCTTGACCCTTTGTGGCCTTGCCAGCATCTGTGTCATCCTCAGAGGCAGTCTTCCTTTTTCTTATAGAGTATTACACCTTTGCAGCTGAGTAGTTCCATGATTCCATGGCCTGCCTGTAGAATTTTAGAAGTTCAACAGTATTTCGTCACTGGGTCCTATTTCTGTCCTTTTTAGTCCAAGATGGCAGTGTTTCTGCTGATATAATATTCTTAAAATCTTTGCTGGTCTCCTGCGTATGTCTCAAGGTCCGTGTTATCAGACAGGAGTTCTTTACTGGTCTGTCTGATAAAGCTCATCTTTATCCCCTGGCTTCTGCTGAGATACTTGGGTATATCTATGAGTCACGCTTGTGGACTGTTCAACAAAATGTCATCAAGTCACATCCTTGACCTTTCCAGAGCACTTTCTGATCAGTGAATCTTCCACATGTTCTGACACCAACTAGGTGCTCTACAATGTAATTCAATTCAATTTTGACACTAACTTTCTGGAATTAGTGCAGCTCTCACAAGTTAAGGGTAAAGCCCTTCAATTATGACACTAACTATTCAGAGTTAGCATCATATTTTACAAGTTAAAGAGCAAGGTCCTTGACAAGACTTCTCTCACATTAGATGCCAGTCACAAGAAGTGTCTCCAAGTTTACCTGCATTTTTATCTGACTGAGCTAAATCTCTGGGAGTTTTCACAAGGCCCCTTCAGTTTCTTGGGCTTATAGCTGCATAACTCCAGTCTCCATCTCTCTCTCTACATGGCCTTCTCCTTGGTGTTTCTGTGTTTCTTCTATTCTATAAGGACACCTGTTATTGGACTTAGGACCTACTCTCAATCAAGGAAGATCTCACCTCATGATCCTTACTTTACATTAAGTAAATTACATCTGCAAAGACCCTTTGCCAAATAATATTATATTTACAGGCTCTAGTGGATATACATTCTAGAGGGCCACAATTCAATTTACTACACTCTCCCACCTTTCTCTCCTTTCTTTCTTATTTTCTTTCACTTTCACTCTTGTTTTCTTTTTTACACAATTTGTTTATACACTGAAATGGTAGCTTTCTTGAAGGCAGTGATTATTTAAGTCAAATTTTACTTATAACAGGTAGAGTCAGGCTAATATTTTCAAGGTTCATTTACTACTCTTCCTTCCTATGGTTTAAACATTGATAATTTGAATTTTGCCCCTTAGGTCACCTCCTTAAGACATTAAAATTTTCATTGCTCTGATTGTTTCATTTATTAATATCCAATCTACACTGATCATCATTTTACAACTTTTTTCCCACTATACCTTAAATTAACCTTGCTCATAAATGCTTTAACCTATGCTATGTGTTCATATAGATAAAAATAGCTTCCATTATATAATGCTATTAAATTTCAATGGCAATCAAATTCATTAATTGTTTATAGAACTCTTAATATGTGCAAGGCCAAGTGCACATTGCTTGTCAAATTGTTATCCAGAGATCTGCTGATTTAAAAAAATCACTGAGAGAACTTGTTGAACTAGCAATTTATAGGCACAACTCTGGGCCTATGGTTTTGGCTCAGAGTAAATACTCTAGTAATAAAAGACGAAAAATAGGGGCTTTCTACTTTGTACTTCTATTGCACTGTGTATGCATGTATGGTGACACTTAACAAGGACTTTACCGTGGTCGTCTTTATAGCAAAAAGTTATTCCTGTGCCATTAATTTTTGAGGACTCCATGGCATATGAATCCATAGCTAGAATCAATACTGCTTCTTGTAACAGGATATGTATCAAGGGTCATAAGATGATAAGTATAGTGGTCAAGATAGTCTATAAATACATTTCTGGAGTTCGAGGCCCAGTTCCATTATTATTTTATACTGAATTGACAAATATACCCCTCTTAGTAAAGAGAAATTATAAAGTATATTCCTCTGAAGATTATGAGGAAAATATAGGTAATCTACATAAAGCAGAAGTCTTTATTAAATTTTAAATGAGATGCTAAATAATATATACAATCATTTATAAAGAAGCATACAACATAATTATACAATGGAATTATTATTCCTGAATTTTTTTATATTATGAATGTGATAAAGGTGACATTTTCTAATAATAACAATAATAACAGAACACCTATGGTTCTCATTAGTTTCTATGTACTGGATGCTAGGAACTATACTGGGTTTTATATCCATTATTTCTTATCCTCACAGTACCCCCATGGAGAACAGGTTAAGGATTATAAGATTGCCAAGGTCAAAGATAGTCAAGAAGAGGCGGTATTTGGATCTGAACTGCCTTTCTCCCAAGTACATGTCTCTTTCTAGTATGCCCCAAATTCTTCAGTATCCATATAAGATGTTGTAAGTCCCTTCATCCTCTACTTGGAGATCTCTTGGTTGATTTGCATATAAGTTACTTTCTATAGGATTAGAAGGATTAAATTTCCAACAGCATTACAGGAAGAAAGTTTGTGAATGTAGAAAATGCCATTACAGAAATAAGAACAGCATGTTCCTGAGGTTCCAAAGAAAAAAATTTCACCTCTGATTGGGGCATTTACTTTTGCTTAAAGAAGATGAGAAATATGAAGTCCGTTTGGAAAAATGTCTGAATTTTTTGGTGGTGGACACATAATATGATCTTTTAAGTAACGCCGTTAAGTGAGGTTGATGGGTTTATCATGTCCACTTCACATAAGGAAAAACTGAGGCTTTGGAGGGGTTATGCTTTCTGTTAAGCTACCACTATGATACGAATGTTTGTGTTCTCCCCAAAGTTTATATGTTGAAATCCTAACCCACAGGCAATGGCATTATAGGGTAGAGCCTTTGTGCCGTTAAGTTATGAGCATGACTCATAGCTCATGAATAGAATTAGTGTCCTTAAAAAGTAGACCGCAGAGAGCTGCCTTCCCTCTTTCACAATATAAAGACATAGCAAGGAGCCACCATCTATGAACCGGAAAGTAGATCCTTACCTGACACCAGTACTGTGATAAATAAATGTTTATTGTTTATAAACCACCCAGTTTACGGTATTTTGTTATAGCAGCTCAAGCTAAAACTGCTATGTAGCTAATGCGTATATAGTACAAGACACATGAGACTTTGATATTCTAACTTTTAAATTAGCCAGCCATCTTCCTTCTGTCATGCATACCATATTTTTCCTTTAGGCTGCATCTAACTTTATTGGATTTTGCCAAAGTTTAATGCACACAGTTAACCCATAAATACTCATCTTCAAATTTTGTAGAATCATTTATAATGATATTGTGAGGAAGCTCAAGCAGAGTCTATTTTTGTTAATCAAAAGAATAAATGTCCTTTAAGCATCACCCTGGAATATTTTCATTCATACTTTCAGAAAATATTTATTGAGCATCCTCTTTAACTCACACAATCCTATACAAAAAAGATATATG
>CAUYRT010078737.1:0-41152 GCA_963574885.1 Lepilemur ruficaudatus
TCAATAAATGAATTTTTTTAAAGATACTAGGCAATTATAGTTTCAGGCCATCCATTTTTTAATAAATTCATGCCAAAATAACATTTAAGTGTAAGAAGTAAAAAATTGAAATCCTAATGTTTTGATCACCTACTGACGAACAACTCTGACCCTAAGGGGAAGATTGTCTTTCATGTTTACTAGAGCTGGGATACTACATTTCTCCTTTAATTATGAACTCTGACTAGTAATTTCCTTAAACAATACTTCTGTTCTGGCCCTTGCATGAGATGGAAAAAAAACTCCCAAAACTTCTGTTTTTTTTTTTTTTGTTTCTTTTTTTTGAGACAGAGTCTCACTCTGCTGCCCGGGCTAGAGTGAGTGCCGTGGCTGCTCTTGCTCAGGCTGGTTTCGAACTCCTGACCTTGAGCAATCCGCCTGCCTCGGCCTCCCAGAGTGCTAGGATTACAGTCGTGAGCCACCGCACCTGGCCTAATTTGGCATTTCATGAGCTTTTAGTATCGGTTTTCTATTGAGGTACGTGGAACAAATCAGTCATCCTTGAGTCTTAATAGAAAAAAGTGTTAATTTTATAAAAAAATCTTCCTTTGACTCCCCCACTGCATTTGTTCTTAGATTTTGATCTTCTTCCTGTTTGTCTTTGATACTAGTATCACGACCGGTCAGAGTAAAATCTGAATCAGAATCAGATACAGATGTAAAGTAAGGCATCATGGCCTTACAAAGACAGCAGAAACTATTAACACATACAAATTTAGCCTTGCTTGTTTTCTGTGGGTTTTCAGAATCTCACCAGGAGAATTCAGGGTCTACATGAGACAAGTGACAGCGGAAGCAAATAGAAGCCTGGTAACGGAGGGATGACGAGGCGTGCATTCTATCTCAGATTCTGCGCGTCTCCACTCCTAACTTCGTGCAAATACTTTTTTTTTACATGAAACTGCAAGCCTATATATAATAATCATTATAGTTCCTCCACACTACATGTGCTATTGTTTGAATCTTCTGCTTTGGCAAGTACTTCTTACATTCTTTATTGTCTTTGTGCTTCTTATAATTTATTTTTCTTAAGACATGAAAAAAGATCCTACCACTCTACTTCAGAATCTTTTTCCATACAACATATTCACTTCTCAGATAAACTTGAGTGCTTTCTATTTTGCTGCTGCACAAAATTACCTTTCTCTAAATTAAAAAGACAAAAAAAATATTTGGGATCATTCTGAACTATTTGTAGAAATATAAACACATTCTCACAAAAATGCAATCTTGGATGTTACCGAGACTTTTGAGTCTATGTGTAGGTGTCAGCTGTGTAATGGAATTATCATTGATTGAGTGCAATTTCAACAGACCACACCATAATCTTCTCTGTAGACAAGTTTCCTAGTGAACAAAGCAATACAAAAAAGGTTTAAGATGAATTATTCACTATTTAGTATCTCTTTGTGCTCACTGTGCAGCAAAGTGAATTATACAGTAGATGCCATTTGTCAATAACATTCTGTCAGAGAGAAGCACTAAGAATATGACGAGTTGTGTTGAATAATCATGGTATAAATGTGGAAAGCAGTACTTCTAGTTCCTAAAGCATGTGTTGAAAATGACATAGGAACTTTTGGGACACAGGTGGGCATATTCAAAACAACGTGATAATAATCTAAGAGTTAAATTTCTACTTTTCAATAAAATGAAGAAGAAATTGATAGAGTAATCCAAGATCAACACGGGGTGTTTGAGACCACTTATATTTATATGAATGGAAAAGTTACATGGTCTGTTACATTTTGCCTCTCTTCAATTTCCTTTTGACAAATCTCTTTCATCAGTCACACCAGGAACAGAGAAGTCTATAGCAACACAATTAAGCAATTCCTAAGATATAGGACACATTAGCAAAACACTTTCCTGTAAGCCATGCATAAGAACAGGTACTATAGAGCCATTGGAGTGGGCTAGGGTTGGCTGGGTGGTCTTGAGTAAACCATCATTTGAAAAACAAAGCCTATGACATAGAGCATCAGAGTTGCTGGATATTACTTGTAATTTAAATCAGTGAAGTTGGAAATGAATGTATTAGAAGAAGGAGTATAAGTCAGATATAACGATAATGTAAATCACTAGAAAAAAATAGTTGTAAAATATCTGGTAACCTTTAATATGCATTGAAGTGGATTTTTAAAAAAATATTTTAAAAATATTTCCATTCTTATGTGTATCTAAACTTCTTAGATACCACTCTACACTTTAGAATTCCAATTACTGGCTAGTCTTCCCTGATTTCAATGGCATTCATTATATTTTTTATAAAACAGATTTAGATTACCTTTCTTATATTCCTGAAAAGAGGGAAAAAATTAGAACATAGATGTATATTTGTAGATGGAATACTTGTGAGAAGCCGTAATATAGTTTTATCACAAAATCTAAGTTTCTTTCCTACAGTTGACTACTGTTGCATATGTAGTCTCTCCTGAAGTTCCTTGCCCTCAGGGATTGCCCATATGCTTATAAGCAACTATAACCCTAACCAAAATAGTCTCATCTTTTTAGAAAAATATTTACATGTTTGACAATTTGTACTTATTTTAAAATGCATGTGATAGGAAAATGATCTATATTTTTCCTCAAATATAAAAGAATTTTATACACACACATATATGTACATACACATAATTTTTTCCCACAGGGATACTATATTGTTGAGATAATGAAATGCCCCTAGAAATATGAGATACAAAAGATTCAGAATATTTAAAAATAAGTTTTATAAGTTTATAGAAATAAAAATTTTATACTACAAGCACACATTAAAATATATCTTTATGATAGGTATTTACATAGAATGTTTCAAGCAAAATGAACTCAAATTAAGCTGTGCCCTCCATGACTCTAAAGAAAATATTTGAAAAGATAATAGTGGTCAATTGAATGTTTGCTATGGTTGATAAAAAGTAGCTTGACACTTTTTATTTGTTTGGTTAATTGACTGAATCAGCTCATTGTTTACATCATATTTATGAAACAATAAATCATATTGATGCCATTAATCATATTGATGTCAGCCATGAAACAATGGATTCTTTATTCACAGCGACTCTCAGAATGGAGTGATCATCAACTTACTAGATCAATTTTATGTCAAATGAGTATGACAAGATTTCTGAGTGTATTGGATGGCTTATGCCATACCTAATTATTCCAATCATATAGATAATGTTAGAAAGAAAAATAGTGGGGGGGGGAAGATGATAGGCTAATTCTCATGTTAAAATATGAAAATGAATTATCATGTCATTAGTTTACACATATAATTGATTATGTAAAATAGAAGCAGTAACACAAAATTTTAACATGGAATTTTTTTTTTCAGTGTACAGAAAAGCAAACGGCATGGAATGGGATTTATCTAGCTACAAAATTTTATATGATGTTGAATTTAGCGTTAATGACCATGAGAACCTGAATAACTAATTTCACCTCTTAAAAGAGGCCTTACTTTCTCTATCCAGATATAGGAAAAATATAATAGAGCAAGGCACTTGCCTTACAGGGATGTTTGATGATCCAATGAGGTAAAATATATGAAATCACTTTATTAAATGTAAAGCAGAATATAAATATGGTGTTATTATTGAGTATGTCTGGTTATGCTAAAACTGATATGACTCCACTGCCTTTTTAAAAAAAAATGAGCATTGAATATTCTTAAAATTTTGTTAAAATTGTGAAAACTGCTGAGATAGGTAGAATGGGAAAATCCTGGCAATATATGCTAGAAAATTGTGTGTTTGAAACAATGTTAAAAGCAACTGTGTAACAATGAAAGTGATATATACTATTAGGCAAATTAGTAAAATAATCAGATTACTGTATAACCAATAGGATTATGTGAAAATCAAGTATATAGAAGGCTGGAAACTTTATGTTCAAAAATAATACTTATTGGGGATGGGAATTAGAGGTCTCAATAGGGGGAAGGAAATGTTTTAAAACTGATTTGTGTGAATAGCTGTACAACTTGGTAAATTTACTAATAATCATTTAATTGTTCACTTAAAATGGATTAATTTCATGGCATGTAAATTATACTTCAATAAAGTTGGTTAAAAATAATACTTATTCCTATATTATCTCTTCATGTTGAGAAATTAAGAAATGAAAAGTTTAACTTGTAAAAAACAATATATATATATATACACATTGCCTTCTTTTAATGTAGTAGTATATTTAAATTGTTTTTAGAAATGTGCAGCTATTTTTTTATTTTTTGAGTCTTTTTTAATAAATTTTATTTTACTTTTCACTGATTATTTTTCAGATAACTTCCAGTTTTATTTTTACCTCTTCACAAATTAAAAGCACGTTCTTAAATATCAGAGTATATCTATTTATTTTTATTATGTATTAATCATTGTTATTAGAAAATAGAATCAAGACCATAGGCATTTTATTTCACAGAGATGCATCTATTAATTTGAATCTGTGAGTAACGTTCTACAATACTATCAGTTAAGATCCTTTAGAAAAGCGGGAGAAATGGGATAAAAGAAGGGTATTTTGAGAAAACTGGAAGAACCTGGAGGGCGATATATTTGTCAAAGTTATGTCACTTGAAAGCCACAGTCATTAACCTCATTGAATGTATACACTATAATAGAAAATAAACACACAATTTTTTCTCATTTCAATAAAATACTTTCAGATTATGTAGAGCCAGAGATTTTATTTGTATACATACAATACATATACAATATGTATGTATACAATAATTTGTATACATAACAATAACATATATCTCTGCCAAGGAATATAAAAATCGCACGTATCTTGGCAATGGTGAGGGACAGTAGGCCTTCTCATAGATTGGACATGGAAATTTAAATTTTAGGCACTGTGCAACAAAAGCCTTTTAAAAATACCTTCTTTGACTCAGCTCTGTACTTCTAGGAGTTTATCCTAAGGAAATTGCAAGGCAAATATAAAAAGATATGTAGTAAGGCATTCTTTGAAGCTTTATATAAGAGCAAAAATTTTAGAAACAACCAAAATGTCCAATAATAGAAGACTAGCTCCATGAATTGTTCTATCTGTAGATGGAAAGCAGCCACATAGCCCTCAAAACTTGTGTGTTTGGTGGGGTTGTGGGGTAGTGGGGAGTATAGAGAGTAGGAGACAGGGATAAATATTCATAATATTTTTCAATGAACATAAGCACATTAAAAGTATGTATTATAATCATTTTTCATTTTATAAATCATCATCTTAATGCTCTGAGTTTACTGGATACATTATGCTTTTTAAAAGATTGTTTTGCTAATTCATTACACAAAAATTTCTTACATTAATTTATTATTATACTAGATTTGTTAATTATTGAAAATTTCATGTTTAAGGATTCACCCATAGCTCTGCCATTCAGAGAGAACTAGCTTTAATATTTTGGTATTTAATTTTGAAGATATGTAATAGGTGTTTGAAAATAGAAAATATATGATTTATTTACATTGTTGCAGCTGATGCAGTATATTAAAAATCAATGTGTTTGAAAATACCAACATACTTTAATGTGAATATCTGAGTTTAGATACAAACAGTAGTGCAAATGTCAGAAGACTTGCACTTTAAAAGCAGGTGGTGTTTATTGTCTTGTGCTTTTTAAATGTCTTTCTATCTTTACTAACAACAAAGTGGGTGGTACTGCAAGCTGCTTTATATTTAACATTACTCTTTAACTTTAAAGAGCTTGTAATATGTATTTTTTTGATGACTAATTCCTAAGGTGATTCACTCTCTGCTGCATAGAAACATTCAGTCTTATTTTGAGGAGAAAAAAAAAGCTAAAGCCACTAGTTTAATCAAGGTTATATTATTGGCAGGGGACTAAAACCAAAACCAGATTTTTGTTTTATTTTCAGAAGAAGGCATTGGCAGGATGACAATTTAACAAGTAAGCAGCTGTGGGTGTAGTGACACCACCTTTGAAGCTATGAATTCATAGTGTAATTGACTTAACTAGTTTGATTCAAACCACTTAAGTAAGATAAGCAGCTACATGCTCTATGCAGAGGATGAGAAATATTATTTATCTTATTATTTATAGGTATATATTATTAATAATAGCTGTTATGTAGTATGTAATTTACATAATTAGCTATATTCTGACATTTACCTTCAAAAAAACTTCTCAATCTTGGCACTACTGGCATTTTGGACCAGATACTGCTTTGTTATTGGGACTGGGGAATTGTCCTGTTCATCGTAAAATATTTAATAGCAGCTTTTTTGATATCTACCTGCTTCATCCCAGTTGTGACAATCAAAAATGCCTCCAGGTATTGTCAAATATCTCTTTGGGGTCAAAATTGCCCCTGGTTGAGAACTACTGCTTTAGACTGTATCATAAAATTCTCTTTTTATGCTCCCATAGGATTAGGTAATAAAAAGGCATAGAGCAGGTGAATGGAAGGAAGAGGAGGCATCTCCAAATTCTTTAGAAAGATAATATAATATTAGACCTTAGACCTGCCTATCAGGGCAGGCCTGAAGGGTAAATGTCCTATGGTGGTGCTTAATCTAAAGCTCTTACCCAAATATTTTTGTGCCTGGAATTTTGCTGTGTAGATTATCCATGGAGTACTTTTTGTTTCTGGACATGATCTGGATATGTCATGTCCTCAGAGTTTATAAATAACATCATGCCAAAGTACCATGACTACCGATAACATAAAATTTTCTTAACTGTCCACATAAAATTTAAGTGATTCATTAGCTTCTTTACATAGAACTTGTCCTTCTGTTTTTTCATGTAATCTCTTTTGTCTACGTAGTCTCAAAATATCAACTTCAATTTTACCTGCTTGTCACATTTTTCTATACTTTTGATAACTTCACGAAAATCACCTCTGAGAATAAATTGACAATATAATTATTAAAAACAAAAATATTCAATAATTCCTCCCACTACACTAAATAAGTATTCTTTATATGTTGGGTGTTTTGTGTAAAGATCATTCTCATCACTCATTCATTTGATAAATATTTTCATTGATGGCCATTACCTGTCAAACATGGCATTTAGCACTGGAACATAGTGCTCGACATTACTTTCTCTGGCCCAAGAACCTGCAATGAGGAGAAAGAAATTTATGCTTATAGTGATAATGTAATATAGTATAAATAATATAGTATACGTTAAATATAAATATGTTTACTATTTAATATATATAGTATATGTTATTATATAAATAATAAATAATGTAGTATATAATATGGTATAAATAACCACAAGGTGTTATTTGAGAGCACTTGAAAGTTCACCCAGTACCAAGAATTTTTGAAGGAATGGGATTTTCCTTTTCCTACAACTCCTGTATTCAAATTTGTATTCTCAGTTAATTTATTTTCCAGATTATGGACTTCCAGCAAACTATGAAAGACAATTTGCAACTCATTTTTTCTCAGAAAAATTTTACTAACAGGTTAAACCCCACTCTCCTTTTTTTATTGTGGATACTGGTATTGTGAATATAATTCGCAACAGTTATTATGTTATAGAAAATAAATATATTCTTCCCAGAAATATTACATCTCCATTAGAATTGTCGGTCTTGTGTTATCATTATCCTTTTATGATGTCCATTAAGGGTCTTTGTGAAAACTCTTTCCTGAGCCATTTTAATAAGTGATTTTCTGTTCATAGTATCGCTAGTCTGGGGTTTTCCAAACTGTGGTGCTGGTCTAAGAACAGTACTCCCTCCACTCAGAGTTGTTAGAATTATAGAAAGTCGGGCTGGAAAAAAAGATATTTGGGGAAGACATGAACAGTAATTAAGAAACTAAGTCTTTGGATCTGTAAACAGTGTTTTATAGCTTTTGCTACTGGATATCGCCTAACTTTTATTTAAAAAGACTAATTACTTTTCTATTTATTCTTGTTTTTGCTCTGCTGAATTCATATGGTTTTGTTTTGTTCTGTGTGCATGGTTGGTTCAATTGTGTGCTTGTGCATTGATGCTAAATATTGCTGAGGATGATTTAGAGCTGAACTTTACCATCAGGGTAGCAAAAATATTTTGCTGTCTTAGGACAGCAAATTTTAATTATCTGGTGCTACATATATTAGTATACCAAAGATGTTTGAAAATAAAATAGCACAAGATGAACCATTACAGAAAACATCAAACGTGCCTTGATAATCTATAGAATGATGACATTGGTTTCATGCAAACACACACACACACATACACACATGGATCTAGATGGTGAGGGGATATGAATTTACCACAATATGAAGATATTTGTAAAATCTTTGTATAAAGTTCTATCTTGGTGGAAGCTGGACTTTAGACTTTACTTTGGGGAACTAGAACTTGACTCTCAAAAGAAGTTGACTCTTCTAGAATATTTTAAAACAGACTGAATTATGTGTTGACTAGTTACTCTTTTATTGACTAGAAAGCTTTAACTTCTGAAAGCTAAAAGTCACACTTCATAATTTTTTCCAGAAAAAAAAATCCTTATTATCCATCTGATAAGACTTCCTATTGGACTTGGTGATTTGATAATATAATTACAGTAGAAAACAACATATTTTCATTTTTACTGATTTCAAGGTCCTTGAAAATTTGGCCTCCATTTGATAATCCATCACTTGTTGATAATTAGAAACCAAGAAACACTCTCATAAATGGGGGAAGAATTTTAAAAGAAAACATGCAGAAACTGCCAACCACATATAAATACATAATCCTTTCGAAAATAGATTCATTGGGTTTAAATAGACTTATTTTCTTTCAGCCGTTACATTTCAATTTACAAAGAGAATTGCCAAATAATTCACAAACCATCTTGAAGGATCTGAGAAATCATGGTAAATGGGACAGATGCTGGAAAGTTGAAACCAATAAGATATGAAGGTGCATTTCAGCGTAGATTGCCACAGATGTTTTTTCAAAAGAAGATATCTGATGGCCAAAAAACATCTGAAAAAAGACTCAACATCACTAATCATCAGAGAACTGCAAATTAAAATCACAATGAAATACCACCTTACTCCACAGTCAGAATGGCTATTAAAAAGTCAAAAAGCAGCCAATGTTGGTGAGAACGCAGTGAAAAGGGTACCTTTACACACTATTGGTGAGAATGTAAACTAGAACAACCTCTGTGGGAGGTTTCTCAAAGGAATAAAAGTTGACCTACAATTTAATCCAGCAATCCTACTTCTGGGTGTCTACCCAAAGGAAAAGAAGTCATTATAAAAAAAGGCATATGCACTCATATGTTTATTGAGGCACAATTCACAGTTGCAAAGATATGAAACTAACTTAAGTGCTCACCAACACCTAGTAGATAGATAAACAAATGTGGTGTATAGATGCTATGGAATACTATGCGCTATAAAGAAGAACGAAATTATGTCTTTCTCAGTAACTTGGATGAAACTCTAGACCATTATCCTAAGTGAAGTAACTCAGAAATGGAGATTCAAACATTGCATGTTCTCACTTATAAGTGGGAGCTACACTATGGGTATACAGGGGCATACAGAGTGGTATAATGGATATTGGAGGCCCAGAAGGGGAAAGTGGGAGGTGAGTGAGGGATGAAAAATTACACATCAGGCATAATGTACACTATTTGGGTGATGGATACACTGAAAGCCTAAGCTTCACCACTGTACCATGTAACCATTCATCCATGTAACCACTTGAACCCCTAAATCTATTGAAGTTAAAAATAACCCCAAAGAAATAATATATTTATTAAAGGTATTTATGATATCTCTGAGCCAGAGCTCAATGAAAACCTGCTGAACATATTATTTGTAGATCTGAACGATATTTCGAGTGCCACATGATATTGTTTTTAAAATAAAGATAACAAAATTATGTGGGATAAGCTTGTAAATGATAGTGATTAATTTTGTACCCTGAATTACTATCATCCTGGAGGGCTGGTTCAGCACTATGTCACAGTTCCATGCAATGATATATCCCAGGAGTTTCATTTATAGTTTGGATAACAATATATAGTGTTTGATTATGAAATATGCAAGTAACATAATGTTACAAAGGAAAGAGAATAGGTAAGGACAAGAATATGAATCAGAAAAGATCTCAACAGCCTTGTAAAAATATATGTAAAAGAAAAACAGACAGCTGTAATTGTGTACAAAAAAGCAATTTTACTAATTCAGCATCATTGCTATAATGGTTTTAAAGTTAAATAGACAAATTCTTTGATACTAGACTTAATGACTTGCCCTCTCCTCACTATAATATGGCAGAAGTGATGGTAAGAGACTGTTATTAGATTTTTACAAATTGGAACTTCAGTCTTGGGTGCTGGTTCTTTCTTGGACCACTTGCTCTGGAGGAAGCCAGCTGCCATGTCGCGAGGCAACCCTATGGGAATGCCCCCATGACGAGGAACTAAAACAAGAAGGTGACACCTGAGAACAGCCTGCAGCCACAGTACAGACCGTGAGACAAAACTCCCAGGCAAGCCACTACTACCTAGATTACTGACCTTCAGAAATTGTGTGATACAATAATTTTTTTTGTCACTGTATAAAATGTTGTTTATAATGAATAAAGTTTTTAGTTGCTTAGTTTTAGGGGTTATTTGATATGTCGCTTGGTAACACGATGTATGATTATTAAATGGGTGGTAAGTACCTTAATATCAATATGCCCTCACACTGATTCAGTAACAAGTAAACAAAGAACACATAGAATGATGATCACATCTTACTCAGTGTTGAGTCCTTAGTGCCACACTGAAAAAAATAAATAAATAAATAAAAGCAGGAGGCACAACATGGATAAGTTCAGGGAAGTGTTACTAGAAAGAGTTTAGGATGCTTAGTCTTGTGAGAAATAGTCTGGTGGGCAGAATAGAAGTGTCAATTGCTTCAAGTATTTGAAATATAAACATGTGAAAAAGCAATAACACATTTGTTGATCAACATGGAATATATGCCTAATTTTTGCTCAAAATAAAGATTTTTTTCCAACTTCAAAAGAACAGGCTGCATCAGCAATCGTATTTTTATCATTAGAGGTATTCAAACATATGCTGAGTCTGTGTTATACAGATATTTGGATTAGATGATGTATAAAATCACTTTCAGAACTGAAATTCTATGATTTAATTATATGCTCTTTTTTTTTTTTTTTAACTCTGGCTCTATATTAGTAATAATTAGGGAGGGTAAAATAGCACAGATGCCCAAGTAGTCCTCAGAAAAACTAAGTCAGATTATCTACTGATAGGGCCTGGCCAATGGTATATTTTTAAGCTTTCCTTTTGATGCTAATGTACAGTCAGTGTCAAATAATATTTATATATTTGTTGTGTGGATTTCTAACTTATAGAGAAGTACTATTTTGTATATGACATTTTAGAGATGACAGATTTTCACTATAAAATGTAAGTATATGTATATTTGCAGAATAGAAGCTGATAGAAAAGTTCTTAGTATATTTGTGTAATCATCAAATTAATAAAGAAATGACTACTCATGTGAAACAATAATTTTCAATAACATTTGTTCGCCAGTTAGGACACAAATTCAGGAGTCAAGCCATGATAACAATAATAATAAAATTGATAGCGAATTTTATGTGATCAATAATGTATTACACATTTAACATCTATAATTACTTATTTAAATTGTATAATAATCCTATGAATTAGATATTATATTTGTAATTATTATATTAATATCATCTAATATTATATGTTCATATATCATTTAATTATAGTTATATTCATTCATTTAATTACTAAATTAAATTTATATATATACATACAAAAATAATTGTACAGTATTAAAAAATTTGTCCAAAGTTATTCAAACAGTAATTGTTGGAGCAACTATTTGGAATAAGACATTCCAGGTCCCAGAAAACTCACTGTTGACCATCTTGACCGTTATATTAGAATTATTCATGAGGGACATAGCAATATCATTTGGTGTAGAAGTTTCTTTTTTCTTCATCTATCTGTCAAAGACAAGTCCACATATGTCCGATAACTTTCTCTGCACTTTTACTTTTTGAAAAAGAAGAACTACTGCTTGCTAGGAAAGCAGCTGTCTCAATTTAAGGAATAAAGGACAGGAAAGATGATGGAGAAAAGACGGAGGACAGGGGACCATGCATGGCTGGACAGTGAGGGCACCAGAGTAGATTTAAGGTACGATGGACATTAGGAGAAAGAGAAGTGATGTTACAAAGTGCTGCAGATTCTAAGTGAGGCCTCTTTGATAAAAAGGTTCACATATACTGTGCATCTGAATGATTTTAGATTTCTCTCTCTTTTTCTTTCTCTCTCTTTCACTTGATTATAAGCAACTTGACAATCTCTTTTTCATCTGTGTTTCTGCCAAACACTCAAAGAATGCAGATAGTCTTGGTAACTTGGCTCAGGTTGCTATTATGTGTAGGATAATATGGTGACCACTGTAGCACTGATTCACTATAAGGTTTTGAGTTTATCACCTATGCCTGATGGATAAAAATGTAAAGAAAATCAAATGCACTCAGGCTAGAAAAAATAAGGAATGGAAGATTTTCTTGTAGCATATCATTATCATATTAATGCCATTTTCAGTAGCAGTTAAGTCTCCAATTCTAAAGTGTGAAAATTCAATTTTTAATGCATTGCATTTGAGCATAAAACTAATTTTTAGTTTTGCCCTTTCTTACAAGAAAATTTAAAAAAGAAAAAAAGCCTTTATAAACCTAATTTTAAAAATCAAGATTGAGGTCATTTTTGAAAAGTAGTTCATTATTCATTAACTTGTGAACACAGTGTTAGTACTGTTATATGATTATTATACATTTATATAGCACTTTTTATTAGTAGACTAAATTAGCATGTATTTTACAAGTATTTATTAGCTATTGTGAGAACTGAATGAATCACTTTAAGTTGCAAAGTATAAACCAGAGCCATTATTGCTATTGTTTCATTGGATGGTAGTGCTATTATTACTATCATGAATAATAATGATTCATAGAGCATTACACATTTCCATCTCAAAATAAAAGAATATAACCATGTGTAATCATTGAGATATAGTCTATGCCTCTTCATAAACAGCTTTAGAAATAGCTGTGTCTGGAAGATTCATTTGTGGTTTATGTGATTGGCAGAATGTTTGAAACACAAGCCACATTACTTACAGGGCATTTCTGACAGGCTGCCATGAACTGAATACACAGGATCTGATGGTCAGTTCCAATTCTACTTAGGTTGTATAGATAGGGATGTAAAAAGATGTTAGGTTACTGTGGCTGACACGAAGCATAAAAAGCAGAGTCTTCAAGGAGTTATTCTCAATTGAAAGTGACACAAAATAATAAGAAAACAATTGTAGACTAGAAGCAGCAAGAGAAACATGAAAGAGGAGAAAAACAAAAAAGGAGAGAATAATAGTTAATTTTGGTGGGGGAGGGTGGGAAGGCTTACTCTTGTATGTGTAGGTAAGGTTGAAAAAGTTTCTTAAAATTACAAAAGGTTAAACTATTAATCTATCCATTTCTGAATTATTCATATAGGTATTTTAGCAATCCACAACCTAAACGCATGATAGAAATTATCAATATTTTTGTTAGTATGTTGTAGTCATTAAGACTATAAATTTAAAAAAAACAATTAAGATATATGATACACAATTTGTAAGCATTAGATCAGGATTAGATAAGAGTTAGAAAGTTCTGTAGAACTTGTGTAGGCATGCATATCATATCCTCAAGTTCAGCTTTAACATTTAGATTCCTTTGGTCTGACAAAGAATGTATACGTTCCATCTGAGTGTGAGAAACAGTGTCTAGAAAATATTATTTACAAGACTAGCACACTGGGATTACTGGAACATTTTATGGTTTTTGCAGTTGAGACATAATTATTAAAAGCAAAAATAGTTTTTTTTTAATCTAGCATTTGAGGACATTGTAGTCAACAGGTACAGTGTTCCTACAGAATTAGATCCTTTGTTAAATTGATGCTAAGTTGTTAGCACTCTCCTTCTAATATTTTCTTAAAATAATCTTCTAGACAAGAAATGTATACCTAGGCCTAAATAGTTTTACCCTAAGAAGTTGGCAGTGTTAGTCCTATTGCTCAGCAATTCCAAGGTTCCCACTCACATGTTGATTGTGAGTCTTTCAAATGACTCTTTATGATTTTTAGCAAGAGTTCTTAGGGGTGAGTCATGATTATAAGCCTAAGAACGTTCTTTATTTTGGAAACTTCACCATTAGCTTAATTGTAACTCCATCCTCTAAGATAAAAACAAAATTTAAGCAACGCTTTGTTACTTCTAAATACCGATTGGCTGTAAAACCAGTGATCATGGCTTTTTGTTATAATAAATTGTGCACATCCAGGCAGCATGTGAAAAAAAATCCATGTCATTATAATACTCTCATCCAATTTTTTAACCTGTCAAGAAGGTACATTTATCTGGCTATTTGCTTTATCTTTTTTTCATCTGGTTCTGTTTCTGTGTATATATGACCACCTTTCTTCTGAATATTATAAATCCTCTCAGGATTCTCTTTAGCCATTTTTGGGGGGGAAGGGAAAGAGTATTGCTCTGTTGCCCCAAGTAGAGTGCAGTGGCATCATCGTAACTCACTGCAAACTCAAACTTCTGGGCTCAAGTGATCCTCTTGCCTCAGCCTCTTGAGTAGCAGGGACTACAGGTGCATGCCAGTGCACCTGGCTAATTATTCTATCACACTTAACTGATAAAACTGACCCTCATTTTTCCTTACACTTGATCGTGCTTCTCATTTCTCATAAAAGAAAATGAATTCATAATAAGGAGTTGGACTTACATACCCTTCCTGACAAACAAACAAACAAAGCATTCATTTTGGTGTCTTAACCAAGAATTTAATTTCCTGTCATTTTCATAGAATTTTATAGAACTTTAAACATAAGACTTTGAGTATATTTTAATAATGGGTGGCTTAGTGATTTATCAAAGGTTATGCCAAAATTAGAAGCTATAATTAACATAAATCATTATTCTCTGAAATTATGAACATATCTCATTTTCCCCTTTGCATTGAAAGATTTTGCTTTGCTTGATTTTTCTAAAGAAAAGTCCATCCAAAAGTTAATTCCACTAATATGACATGTGAATTCCTTAAATTATAGATGACAGAAAAAGATATAGAAATATTTCAGAACCATAGCAATATTTAAAAAAAAGAAAAGGCATAAATGTGCCTAAGGTTCATAAAAGATAATATTTATTAAACATAATTCACAGCCTCACACTGATTTTTGGCTAAGAGGCTACCCAGAAAGCAAGCATAAAGGGATTTTCTGGCTTTACTTCATTTGAAGTTCAAAGAAATAAGATTGAGTGTGAGAACAGAGATGAATGTGGTGAAGAGATAGAGCATGAAAAAGGTGTACTTGGAAATCAGGGATGTTTGAAGTGTTTGCTTTATAAGAACAGGCAATGAGGCCTAACAAGATTGAAACATCTACAATGGAAACACCTACAAATGAGCTGGCTGAGGGCAAAAAACTGGTATCATATTTAATAGAGATTCCTGATATAATATGTCAAGTCCAGTGTCTGGTTTAGATTGCCTATCAATTCATATGTAGGAGGAAAGATTCAGCTAGGGGACTCATGTTGACTTTGATATTCACCTTTATTCATTCAGTCAATAGATAGTTATTCAAAATCTTTAAAGTGTGATAAACAAAGCATAAAGAAATTGACGTCTTTATAAAGCATATATTTCAATGGAATAGAAAGGAATTGTTATGATAGGTAAAAAATGGTAGATTACTTAGTAATAGATATTAAAGGTAATAAAAATTAAAGCAGGGAAGGGAAATACAAAATGCAAAGAATATGAGCAAATTTGAAATTTTAAATAGGTGTGCAGGGAAGACACTGAAAGAGATATCTTTGAGTGAAGACTAGGAGGAAATGAAGGAACTAGTTAATGTAGATATCAATGGGAAAAGTATTATAGGCAAAGAAAAAAAAGCAAATATATATTCTCCGTGGACTGATCTTGGCTGCCATGCACAAAAAGCAGAAAGAAGACACATGTGGCTGGAGTACACTGAGTGGGAGGAAATGAGTTGCCAGATCACATTTCTTTGTTGGTTGTGATAGATTGAATAATTATTTCAAATTCCTTACCTGTCCTTGTTTCCAAACTCTTTGCCAATGTAGTCATCTGAGTTGGTCAATGGAATGTGAGTGGAAGTGACGTTACACACTTCCAAGTTTAAGCTTTAAGATGTATCATAAGATTTTGTTCTCACTCTTATGATTCTGCCATCAAAATGCAAAGAACATGGCTTGTGCAGACCACTCATCACAGAAAAAGGAGCTGTGATACACACGTGAAGCAAACATAGAGCCTAGAGCCAAGCCTGATAAAGTCCAGCCAAGATCAGTAAAGATACCTCACCCCCAATTCCTCCCCAACAGTCACACCATAGATAAGCAAATAAAAATAAATGATTTATTTTAAGCCAGCAAGGTCTGCAATACTCTGTTACCCAGCATTACTATGGAAATATCTGGCTGGTACATAGATCACTCTAAGGACTGTGGATTTTTCTCTGGGTAATATAAGAAGCCCCTGAAGAGTTTTGAACACAAAATAGAATGATCTAACTTATATTTTATAGTGTTCATTTGTGGTGCTGTATTGAAAATAGAGCTGAGTAAAGCAGCAAGGAATATGGTTGGAAGCTATCGTGCTAATTCATGTGAGAAATAATGATGGCTTAGAAAAGTGAGGGGATGAGGAATCTGAAATATTAAAATTGGGTGTATAGTGTAAAATATGACTTGCTAGATTGGGCTTCAGATATGTAGAAAGAGATGGAGAAGACATAGAAATAGAGATGATTAGAGATAGAGCTAGAGATGATAGATTGAGATGATAGAAAGATATGAGAGAGAGGAAGAAGTTAGGAGCAGCATGAAAAGTTTGGGTTTGAAAACCTGGAATTGTTCAGCTTCTTTCAACAGAGGTGAAAAAAACTGCAAAATACTGCAAGAGGAACTGGTTTGGAGAAATGGGGACAATATCAGCAGTGTTCTGTTAGATGCGTTGGGCTTGAAATGTTTTAGAATCCAAGTAGATATGTCTAGAAGATAGATATTTGTGTCTGGACGGGGGAAGTGTTCAAAGTTGGATATAGGTCGTGGGCTTTCACTTCAAGGACCTTGCACTAGACTAGGAAAGGAACCACATCAATAATAGAAAGAATTGTTTCTGTTTGACAGCCTCAATTGCTAACTATTTCACTTTTGTTTGCACTTCCCATCTGGCGTAACCTAGCGATGTTTGATATTGCCACAAAACCATGGTGCCCTATGCTCCCCATCTAACAAAACCTCAGTTGACTTCTTATAGTTTCTCAATGTTCCTTTAACTCATCTTGTTCTAGGATTATTCTGGTTCTCTAATAGATTTCTCACCTTTTGTTTTCTCTCCTGAAGCACCCATCCATATCTCCATTTTCTTCTCTCTCAACTCTTGATATCATTTCAAATAGAAAAGATAAGTTTGAACAAAGAAGAGACTAGTATGGGGTTGCGGTATCATGGTAAAGGTCATAAAAATTCCCAAATTATTTCCATTGTGGAGGAATCAAAAGTAAAGGCAACATACAGGCCAGGTGCGGTGGCTCAAGCCTGTAATCCTAGCACTCTGGGAGGCTGAGGTGGGAGGATTGCTCAAGGTCAGGAGTTCGAAACCAGCTTGAGCAAGAGTGAGACCCGTCTCTACTAAAAATAGAAAGGAATTAATTGGCCAACTAAAAATATACAGAAAAGATTAGCCGGCCATGGTGGTGCATGCCTGTAGTCCCAGCTACTCGGGAGGCTGAGGCAGAAGGATTGTTTGAGCTCAGGAGTTTGAGGTTGCTGTGAGCTAGGCTGATGCCATGGCACTCTAGCCGGGACAACAGAGTGAGATTCTATCTCAAAAAAAAAAAAAAAATGGTAAAGGCAACATACAAAGAATGATAAATAAATATCAATGCATTAATAGCTGGACTTGTGTCCAATTTTTTTGGTAAGGTTACTTCAAAATAGTTAAGGACAGAAGTCTAAAATGGGCCATCTATTCCCCTAAAAGGTCTTATGCAAACCTTGTGACATTTCCATCTTCTTGCTCTACATTGCCTCATCTCGTAGAAAGGAAGTAGCTAAAAGAGTCTGCATGTGACAGCCTGAGAGTCTATGTAACCACTTGCTTCATGCAGGGCAACCAATGAAAGAGGTTGCTTACTGAAATCAGTTTATCTTTAATGCCCGGTCATAGTGCCTGTTAGTACATGTGACTGAGGCAATGACTTGGGCGTTGACAAAGGAAATGAATACTCCTTCCTTGGGGAGATGAATAAACCAGAGTCTTTTTCAGAGTCCGCACTAGATGAATGGCTGGTAACCCTCTCTTACAGTTTGCTCTTCCCTTAAACTTTTTCTATATTTCTATGCTTCTTTACTAAACACTAGTGCCATTATTCGTGTTCCAAATATCAAGTTCTATGTGCCTTTGAATTACCTCTAGTAGTAGCTACAATTTCCTTTGTACTTACATCTGACCTGCACTGTTCATTTAATCGCCACAATAAGGCTTTGTGTTAGATACTGCTATTGTACACATTTTATAGAAGGGAAATTTAGGCACAGATAAATAAATAAGTTTTGTAAGGTCAAACAACCAGCAAATGACATAGCCAGGGTCTGAACCTAAGCAAATCATGACTCTAGAGTGCAGTTTTTATAAAATATAAAGAAAGAGCGTTATTTCTAATTTCTTTGATTTTATGCTCCCTATTTTTCTCTTTTCTCTTCCTAAACATTAAGTCAGATTGCATTATTACACGGTATGTTTTCCTTTGATTTTGTTACCCTCTCAAGTTACCAGCCTTTAAATTTGTTTTCCTTATTACTTATAAAGTATTACCTTATGACCTTACTACCTATCTTGAAGTAGATATTTTCTTTTGTTTCTAGCTTTCCACCATACCTTCTAAATTTGGCCCTTTGACTGTGTTCTCTGAAAGACACACGACACTTTCCCAAGCATCAAATTCGAAAGGCTTTTTTGATTCTTCATCTTTCTTGGTCTTACTAAAGTAATAACTAAGAGTACATGGCTCCTGGCATCAGAAATGTCTAAGTGTGAATCATGGATCTGTCATTTCCAAGCTAGGAGAAAAATGGCAAAGTCTAATACTCTAATACATTTCTACACTCACTTTCCTAATAATAATTGGTTTATTAACACTACCCTTGTGTGGTTATTATGATCATTCAATAAAGGCTAGTAAATATTAATATAAAGAATTACTTTTTCTTGAAATTCTTTTTTTTTAATTTCATGACATACATTTATAAAGTTCTTCACTGAAGAATCTATTACCTTTTCTGATTCTTCTTCCTTTGACACTGCCTAGACATGAGTCTTGGCAAATGCTCTGTCCTTGGGCTGCTTTTTCCCTTTCTGTGAAGGTTTGACTCTGTGATATCATTCACTATCAAAGCACCCACCGTCACCTTTATGCAGAGAATTCCAAATCAACTCTCGTCGTACATCTTCTCTCTGAAGTATCAAGTCCATATTCCCGATTGTCTCCTGAACATTTTCACTTGAATTTTCTGCCAGCAAATAAAAATCACAATGTACCAAAATAGAGAGGACAAAAAGCAAGATTCTTCCCTCTAAGCCAATTCTTATTCCTGTTCTTCAGATTTTATATTTTTGATGCTACTTTTCTTTCACTAATGTTTGAAATTTCGATGCTATGTTTTATCTACCACCCCTGGTGTCTACCTAATCTAATCATAGAAATATAATATTTTTAAAACTGGAAAAGAGCTGGGAGTGTATTAGCCCACTGTTTATCACAGATATGTAAATGTAGAACCAGTTATGCCCCTAGAAGTGGGGAATCAGAGTGAGATCCGAGGTTCAAACCCAAGGCCATCGTTTTCTCCTGTATACAAACCTAAATTATTTTGTTCCCATACTTTCACTTAAATCTATTCACTCCCATTCCACAAATGCTACCCTACTTCATTCTTTCTTTATTTGAAGTATCTCTGCTGTTTAAATTAGTTTTATTCTTGAATATGTACTGAATAAGGAAAGTTTCTTAAGATACCACTCTAGCTCTGCTCAAATACTTTCCCTGTTTTTTTTATATCTTAGTGATCAGTGAAGATAGCTTATATTGAGTCATATGTTCTAGGAACTATAATAGACATATACTACACTCATGATCCCACACAGTATTTACAGCAGACTGTGATGTTTTTACTCGGATCCTTCTCAAACACTCACAGAAATTTAATTCAACCCATATTGGCTAATAAACTGCAGAACTGGAAATGTAATGGCTTGTCTGACTCCACGGTTCTTTGAAATGTGAGAACCGTCTTTCCTCCCAAACATGCCTACTGTAGTGTATATTTAAGCTTAATCCACTGTTCATGAGCCAGGCTCACTTCTTTCATTTATTTGTGTGTTTTGTCATGCTATTACCTGGATTACCTACTTCACATACTCACCATTCAACATCTGCTAGATTTTGAGAGTCATCAACCTTAACAGACAGCTGTCCTTTTTGGATTTTAAACTCCTTGCAATCACAATCTATTCACCTTTTCACTCGCTGAAGCATGGAAGCCAGTGCTTGGCCCATAAGTATTTGTAAATAAATTATTTAAATATGCAGCTAAACCTTAGACTTCAATTGCTGTAGAAACCCGCTTGACAATCTGAATTGCTCTGAAAGAAAATTCTGGGAGGACAAGAAGAAAACAAAATGAAACAAAAAGGAGAATGTTATGATTTACCTGAAGCATGCAAGGTCAAATACATATCAGTATGGTATAGCCATCAATATTACTTGAGCACCAGTTGGATACTAAGTGCTGTGAGCTACAGATGGCAACATAAAGAAGATATAGTTTTACTGTTGCTAAACTCACAGTGCGATATAAATAAAAGACACACACAACCAGATAGATCAACCAGTACAAGGTTAAATGGTGAAATCATGTACAGAGTAAGAAAAGTTGTGGATTCCTTTGGCCATATATGGCTCCCCAGAGCGATTTACTTTCCAACACAAGTGAGAGTTCTTATGGCTATACAATTTCTTAGCCTAGATATTACATTATATCCCCCTCATATGTGAAGATTTATTAATAGCTAAAACCGATGCTTCAGGAGACTCTGACACCTGTATAAACAACTAGACTCTGCTTCATATTTATAGACGCAAGCTTGAAAGTTTAGGTGTAGCACTATGAGAATTGGTTATTTTATCTTTTCAGTTAAGTTTAATTATATGTATCTTTACTTTTCAAAATTTTATTTATTGGCTTCCTAAGGTACAATGGTGTTCCAGAAGTCAATACATCAAATAGTTATATATCCTCTTAACTATCCCTCTCTGATTTAGTTAGAGGCCACCACATACTGTAATGCTACTTCAGGATAACAGGATGCAGTTCTTTTCTATTAGTAACAAAGCAATTACTCAAAGAGAGACACGGTGCCTTCACTCTGCCTCTATTCTGTTATCCACATTAGAGCTCCACTTTAATGAGAAGCTGCTGGTCTCAAAATTGCTAGCTTGTTGTAGCTGCCCAGTGATTCACTTCATGTCTGGAGCTAAACCTGTTTGATTACGCCTTAATTGTAATTTATGTACTTTTATGAATTTCAGTTATTTTAAGGCTGTGAGAACGTGGATCATATGTTTTGAAGGAGAAGCCAAGCTGTTTCTTCTCTGAACTCTATACTTTAGAGAAATTACCCACTCTCTGCCTCCAGCACTGCTTCTCTCACTTACTCTTGGTTGTCAAATATTGTACTTTTTGACTTTTATCTTCACCAGGCATCCCTGTTCTCAGAACATTGCCAAAGTGAGGATAGTGAGCTTTTTGTCGAGAATCTGAACAAACATGTATTTCCCTGATTCCCTGAGTTATTTTTTTCCCCTTTCTTATATGTACTTCTACTTTGTAGACTCATAAAATCCAAATGATTACTTTAGAAATGATGTCTTTCTGTGCCCCTTCGACAATGACTCCTTGAGGAAAGTGACCGTGCCTACCCCGTTACTTTGTACAATTGGATGAATGAATGAATAGATGAATAAAGGGATGAAGCTTTTTGGTAATATTTGAACACTGCCTTATTGCTTTTCACTGCCATTGTCCAGCCAGTTCTTTCTGCTTCTTCCAAGGGATATCATTACTCCCGCCATCCCACAGCTTTTCCAAGGCACTGGTTAGGAAAGTATGTATGCTGGCAAGGTCAGAACAGGAAATAGCTTTGTCCATGCTCTCTTTTCTTCTTTGCACAAATGGTGGGGAAAATCTATTCTTTAGTTTAAAAAACATTAAAAAGAGCAAAGTTTGTCATTGGAATCTCATATATCATATTTATCTACCCTCTTCACCCTTTTCATGTGTTGAAAGTCTTTTAACAAAACTCTCTTTCTACTTTTTTCTCCCGCTATTTCTGCTTTCTTCCCCATCTAATTTTCCATTTTTCTCACCTCGTTTTCGTTTCATCTTTCTTTTGCTCTTTCTTTATTAATATAGTTACCTACAACTGCTCATTTGTAGAAGCTAAGGCCATTTATTACAAGTGTGGATACATATAATCGTGTGAATGTAGCCAACTCTCTGATGTTTATATGCTCAGAAAACTGCAGTCTTCTCCATAATCCCTCATGCTGGCCCAATTTACATAATTGGGATAAGTCTTGCTTTTGGAATAGGTTTCAGGCCCGTTGTTGAAATTTTTACCTAGGAAGTAGGGCTTCTTCTTTGTATTCCAGTGACTGGTTTGTAGTTAATGCTGCACACAGAAGGATCAACTAGAACCATAGAAGTGCTACCTAAATAATCTTTAACATGCACTTCAAATCCATGCTGTAAAACTCTACCAGCAAACTGTTATGGCCTTGAATATCAACACCCATCTGTGTTCAGCACGCTCCTTTATATGGAGATCTGGTGACACACTTTGGGAGCAATCCTTGGAGCTGCAGCAGTAGCCCATTCCCAGCTTCCTACACTTTCCCGTAAGTTCTTTTGAGTTCTGTCATCCTATCCTCGAGTTCTTTACACTTTATAATAACATATAATAATTACAGATATTTTATTTTAAGTTTTATGTTTTTTTTCAATAAAAATAATTTACCTGCCTTAGAAGAAATTTCTGATCAAAGTGGGAATGCAAAAGACAATCCATAAATCTCTTGTTTTTATATAAGCTAAATGGGAACATGGATGAGGGGGCTGGTAGAGTCACATTCACAGCACAGAGTTAGAAAACCATTGTCCTCATCATATATAGAATATATAGAATGTCCTGGTCAAGAGATACACAGCTGTTTATTAGTTCAAGGTTCTTGTTATACCGTATTGTTATGATTAATATTTATTTTCAGTATGGTGTGTATTCTTCATGTTACAGCTATAACAAAATGAAAAGAGAGAAAAACAAAAAATGATTTGATATTATAAAGTATTATTTTTGCAAACTATTTACTTGTATGCTTCATACAGAGAGGTGAAATGACATATTAAGTTATAGAAATTTCTTTTATTGTAAATTTTGTTGAATAACAATGGTAAACACTGTAATTGCATGCTCAGGCTCCTCTCATGTCTGTATGTTCATGTGGAACAGTGTACTTGTCTTCATACTTTTATTAGAAATATTATTTTTTCTGAATCATTTATTAGATTACATATAATTATAATATCTGCACTTCATCTTTTCAAGTGTTTTTCTTACTTCATGTTTGTTTTCCTTATTTTGTAAAATTTAACTACTAAAATTATAAAAGACATAGTTAATATCTGGGCCCATACTAATTTTTCAATGCTACTACCATGGGAAATGCGTAATTACATTATCACATTCTAAAAAATTATATTTAAGTGTTATGGTGACATTGACATAGTTTATTCATGGAAATTTAAGGGAAAAATGAACCAATATGGAGAAAGGATGCCTAACAAAATTTAGAATAGACCATTTCCTCACTGATATTCTAAAACCTTTCTAAACTTATGATAACAGTACTGACACTATTCAGTTTTTATTTTAAAATTTTTTTAGCTGATCCTAACTGCTTATTCTCTGAATATTGACCTATATGGCAGTAAACTTACAGAATTTGCTGTCACGTAGAAAAAAATACTTGTTACATTGTAGCTGGACAATGAAGTAAGAAATTTCTAAAAGAAGTATTAAATAATTAATATTGCATGAATTCTCAAAAAGAAAATAGGCTATACCCAGGAAAATAAAAGGGTCTCATATTCCTTGACAATGAAAGCCACATACATAAATTGCAGTGGCAAAGACGTGCAGGTATTTGGCTTTAGCATTAAAATTAAAATGTGAAATCAGACTAGAGAGGTAGGCAGAGGCTAATTACGGAAACATTTAGAGGTATAGTTAAGGAGACTGGACTTCATCTTGAAGGTAATTGTATTATTTCAGCTTAAAATTTATTGAAGTTTTTTAAGCGAAGGAAAAGTATACTTAGATTTCTATTTGAAGAAGGGTCATCTGTCTGGAAAATGGAAGATGGGCTGGACTGAGGGAGTAATTAAGCAGCTATCACAGTGTCAGAGGTTCTAAGCCTGAGTGGTGGCAATGGACGTAGGAGAGGTATCTAATATATCTAAGGGATGGAATGTGGGGAGCTGCATACAAACAAAGGACTTTTCAAGGTTATTTTCCAAATGATGAATTGAACAACCAGTTTTCTAGTTGCCCTGGACTGGGCAAGATATAACAGGAATAGATTTGGAAGGGAGAAAAAAAAGCAGGTGTCATGAGTTCAGCTCAGGAAATTTCAGGTTTTCTAAATGGAATTCTGTATAAGCTAATTCTCTATTTAAACATTAATTATACAAATACCATATGTTTACAAAATGCTTCCTGCAGCTGCTTCTTAACGTTTGGGGAATACTGTGCTGGTCTAGTGAAAAGCTGTCTCTTTAGTCTTTTACAGAAAGAGGACAGCATCCAGACAAACTGCTCTCTAGGAAGGTCCCCATTCCTACTCAAAAATGCTTGGTTGTGTTGTCATACTCTATGTTTTTCTATAGACGGGTTGTTAACACAACTTTGGATCCAGTTGTCAGCACAACTTTGGATCCAGATTGACTTGGTTCATGATCCCAATTCTTAGATGAGGAAGCTGTGTGACCGATGCCAAGTCTTGTATTTTCTTTGTTTCCATTTACTCTTTTCCTAAAATAAATAAATAAAATGAAAAAAAAAATAGCTCCCATCTCATAAAATTGGATGATGCATAAAGTGAGTTCTCAACAAATGTTAGGTGGAAATGTCAACATCTGTGATTAAAAACCTCCACTCACTCTCTTCCTTGGATTTTGAAACTTAGCTCTTTAATCCCCAATGCACATATATGCAAACACACAGGTAAATTAAGAACTTTTGATTGGCTTGTTAAATTGTAAGATCATGTTAAATTAATTGTTGTATTTTGAGATTCCATCTTAGTGTATGATTCTGGAGTACAGATGAGGAAATTAAAAAAATTTAAAGAAGAATACAGAAGTTAATCTGTATTACCTGTGGGGTTAGATTTTAAACTTCTAGCAATCCTGTCAAGGTGAATGTGGAGAACAAATTAGTTGATGAAGATTTGTCTACAGATTTTGTGTACAGATTTCATAGACTGTTGTTCTGCTGCTGAAATCCAACTATGTCTCTAAATCAGTGATTCCTAATGCTGCTGGCTCATTGGAAACTCACATTGATTTCATCAGTTTGAGATGTGACCTGGAATCTGATTCTGATTTAATTCCTTTGAAGTGTGACTCGGTCATTGAGATTTGTAAATGTCCTCAGAGATTCCAATGGCAGCCACCTTTGAAGACCACTGCTCCAAAGCAATCTATTGATATTATTTCATATTTTCCCATTCTGAATTCCCACTTTAGAGTTTTATAGTCAGTTGTAAAAATAAAGAATAAAGGATTTCATTCATTTTTTTATTATTTGTATTATACATTTTCCAAATAACATCATGCGATATGTTTATTTTGTTTTATTCAAATTGGTACAGAGGGTTGAAAAATAATACGAGAGATCTAAGGTATTCTAATCCTGCAATTGTAATTAAAATAAAATTTCTAAATCATTGAAATAAGTTCCAATACCAAATAGAAGTAGCACTTTCATTATATACTATATACTAATATCATGTTTATATTTTAAACATTCTTCCCAAGTCACACTAAGATCTTTGAGAATTTTCTTTTGTTTAGCAGCTATCCTAGCTCTCTTCATCTTCATATACTCTAGAGTTGTAGCTTTGGTATATGAATCAGTCTTTAAATTATGAATGCTAGAACAGATAAACACTGCATGGAGTGTTTACCTCAGGTGGATATGAAGATTATATTAGACAGAGAAGGAAAAATGCAGTATTATACATAGAAAAATACTATGTGACATATTATCTAAGCCTTTTCAATAGTCAGAGTTTATAATATATAATATTATTGTAAATATGTAGTTATTTGCCTGTAGGTTAGAACAATTTTTTGCTAAAAATTAGCTGTAGCAAAAAATTTATTTGAGGCACTGAGAGGATACAGAAGTTGTCATGCTGCCTACTCATTTATAATCTATAAAACAAGATAAATTATGTGCCCTGAGAACATTGTAATTAGTTTTACTTATGTTTTGTACATTGGTATGTCACACATTAGTCCAAAACAGTTTAAGGTATCTATTGTAGGCAGATTAATGGGTCTCCAGTGATGTCCACATACTTATCTCCAGAAACTATGATTATGCTATGTTTCAAGGCAAAGAGGAATTAAAGTTCCAGATGGAATCAAGGTTGCTAATCAGCTGACCTTGAGATAGGGAAATTATCTTGGATTGTCTGGTGGGCCTAATGTGATCATAGGGCCCTTATAAAGTGGAAGAAAGAGGCAGAAGGGTCAGAGTCAGGGTAAGAAAGTATGTATAACTGACCATTGTTGGTTTTTGAAATGGGAGGGAACCACTTGCCAAGGAATGAGGGTAGTCTTTGGAAGCTGGAAAAAGCAAGAACATGGATTCTCCTATAGACTCTTCAGAAGGGTATGTATATTGTCTATAGCTTGATTTTCGCCCAGGAAGACCCATTTTAGATTTCTGACCTCCAGAATGGCAAGATCATCAATTTGTGTTATTTTAAGCCACCAAGTTTGTTCTAATTGGTAACAGCAGCAATAGGAAATTAATACAGTAGCTTAGAGTAATTTAGCGCATATACTAAGATAAAATATGTTGGAAATATGCAACAAACATGATATAGTGGGAAATAAAAGTAAAGCAATAATATGGTAGCAGGAACAATGTTACCACAATAATGCTAACCTAAAAATTCTAGCAATAACACAAAGAAGGGATATGTTCAGCTATACAGGCCAAAATAAATGGATAATTCAGGCCATAGATGTATGTCACAGAATTGTCCTAGACAAGTATTTTCCCACGTATTGTGTTTGTCAAAATGCCAGTTACCTCAGATGCTTTGTACAACATGGGTTCCCTGATCAGTGCTCCATTCGGTCTAACTCTGCTGGAACCATTGTTGAAAATAATCTCTTTCAATGAATTTCTGTTTAGATTTCCAAATGTTGTTAGACATTTGCTGGTAACATTTATTATCTCTCAGAACTAGTGCTGTATCGTGAATATATTTTAGGAAATGTAGTGGAGATAATTGGTGCTATGGTTGCTCAGAAGAAAGATTATTTTCAGGTGCCATCAGGGAAGTCTTTGTAGCATAAACATAATATGTACTGAAGCCTGATAAGATGAAGGGAAGGAATGGAGCATAGAGGATGGCATTTTCGAAAGGGACTCAATGTGAGCAGAAATATCGAAGTGGAAAAGTGCAATGTTTGCTACAGGGATCGTAAGTAGATTTGATCAGGGGAACAAAGAGAGATGTAGAGATAGATGAGCTGGAAAGATAGTGTGCAACCACATCTAGAGGGAACTTGAATGCAAAGATAAGGAGCCTGGAAATTATTCTGTTGACACAGGGGTTGGGAAATTGATGATGTTTGAGCAAGGTAGTAAATTGTCCAAATCCTTGCCTTAAGAAGACTAGCCTGGTGTTTTTATGCAGGATAATGGTCAGAATTGAGAGAATCTAGAGATGAAGAGATTCCTGAAAAAATTTTTTATGACATAAAATAATAAAGACTCTTAACTAGGATAGAGGCAGAGGAAATAGATGGTAAATTTGAGAGATATAATAAATGAATAAAAATAATTAACAGATACTTTCAATCAATTAGATAAAAACCAAATGTTTGGGAGGAAAGATCTGGCAATATAATTAAATTGTATGTTCACTGATTATCACATAGATATAGCATTTATGGGACACTTTTGCTCAGAACTCAAAATTATACACAATTTTTTATGATTTCATCTAATCAGCATATTTATTCATTGATTTATTCATATAGCAAGTATCGCTTGGATTTATCGTGTCCCACATCCTGTGATGAGCCTGACAATACTTAAAGAAACATTATTAATTGTATATTGTATATATACTATTATTTATTATCTTTAGGAAAGGAACTTGCCAGTTTGTCTGGTGATATATTTTTATGTAAAAGGGCGATAACTTTGTGTGGAGTAGGGCAAAGTTTGCAAAATCTGTAAGTCTCTATAGTTTTCTTTACATCTTTATTTTTCCTTTTAATCAATTCATTTCTAAAAGTACTAAGTCTTTAATACTTGCAACTTGCCATGAATGTGTAGATTACGATGGTTCATCACGTGTTTGTGTGTACACATGAATGTAAGTTGTGTATATGTGTGTTGCTTGTGTGTGTTTCATGTGTATTGTGTGAGTGTTCTGTGTTGAAGCAGGTCCCTTTTTTTGTTTGCAAATTACTAGTTGTCATGTGACTCCTGTTCCCATTCAAAAATTGCTTCCCCCAAAAATGCATAGTAATGAAAAGGAGAATATTCAACATTTAGTAAATCATCTTTATTGCAGAAATTTTGTGGTCTTTGTGTTCCCATTCCTGAGAAAGAGAAATATGATTAACATTTCCAGCTGAACCAGCATGTAATGTAAGCACTGTTTAGATTATGAGCTTCTGAAAATTGCTTATAGAAAATGCAGTGAAAGACACTAAAATAATCTCTTTCTGTGATATTTGCAGTTCATTTATAAAATATACAACTTAAAATGCCACTTAAGAGAAACTTATGTCATCATAATGTTTCATATTTTTGAACAATCATTAGTAATTTTCAAATATAGTTTATCACTCCAACATCAGCACATAGGCTAATTTCTAATAAAGTCACTAAGAGAATCAGATCAAAATTTTATAATTAGTTATGCCACCAACCCACCAACCCACCACTTTACTTTCAAGCTCTCAATTGCCCACAATATATATATAAAAGGATTTTATAGATGCTATATGGATAAATCATCAGTGGTGTGCATATTTGTGTTTTGTGTGTGTATGCATGCGTGTACGTGTGTGTGTTGGTAAAGCATTCTGCTCACCTTTTTCCAGGATGCACCTATGCTACTTGATCAAATTGGACATGTTTGTTTTCATTATGGTCTGCTTGATTTTCAGATCATGGAAATTAAAAGAAGGGTTGGTTCTGGGTTTATAATTAAGTTGAGGACTATTTTTGTTCATCCCATGTTAAAACAGAGTACGTTTGTGAAGATTCATTTTGAGCATTTTTCCATCTAAAGTATGGACAAATATTACACCTAAAATTTAATTTTCATTGGTATTGAATAAGTATTATTGCAATTCAGCAGTGTCACAACTTTTTTATACCATTGAAAATACCTTCACATACTATATAAATAATTTTTAGTGAGAAACATATTTAACCTGGGCAACTAATTTATTTACCATGCCCATCATGTCTGGTTTAATCTATTGGCTTTGTATATGGCTGTTCCATTAATCCACCAAATGTAGACCCTGTCCCTGACCGAAGATGGGCTTTTGACAACAGTGCTGGAAGAAGAACTGTCAAAGAAATCTCATCAATTCTTGTTTTTGCTAGGTTTGCAAATTAATGTGAATTTGTAGTTCTCTCATCCAAAATCAATTCTAGAATTCAAGGGAAACATTGACTTTTTAAAAATTGATTTTACTGTGATAAAAATTTTATTTAATAGAATGCACTTTTTTTAAAATTGCAAAATATTAAGGAGGTACACATGTTTTTGTTACATGGATACCTTTTATAATGCTTAAGTCAGATCTTTAAAGTGCTCATCACCAGAATAGTATTTGTTGTACTCAATAGGTAATAGGTAGATTTTTTTTTACCCCTCTCCTATCTTCTCTCTCCTTTTCTCAATTTCCAATGATGTTTACTTCTCTTTGTGCCTGTGTGTACCCGTCAATTAGCTCCCAATTATTGGAGAATACATGTGGTGTTTGTTTTTTGATTCCTGAGATACTTCACTTAGGATACTGGTCTCCAGTTCCATCCAAGCTGCTGCAAAAGACATTATTTCACTCCTTTTTATGGGTGAGTAGTACCCAATGTGTTGTGTGTGTGTGTACGTGTGTATCACATTTTCTTAATCCACATCTATGCGATTGTGAATTGTGTTGCAATAAACATTCAAATGCAGGTGTCTTTTTGATAAAATGACTTCTAGATAAACAGTAATGGGATTGCTAGGTCGAATGGTAAGTCTACATTTATTTCTTTGAGGAGTCTCTATACATACTGTTTTCCATGGAGGTTGTACTAGTTTGCAGTCCCACCAACAGTTTTTTAGCATTTATTTCTTTATGCTTGCCATCATCTATGTTTTTTTTTTTTTTTTTTTTTTTTTTTTTTACTTTTTAATATGACCATTTGGACAGGCATAAGGTGATATCTCATTCCATGTGTCGATGTCTCTACCTTTATACCACTACCATGCTATTTTGGTTATTATAGCCTTGTAGTATAATTTAAAGTCTGGTACTGTAATGCCTCCAGATTTGTTCTTTTTGTTTATGATTGCTTTGGCTCTTTGAGCACTTTTTTGGTTCCAAATTAAGTGTAGAATTATTTTTTCTATATCTGTGAAATATGGCATTGGTATTTTGGTGGGGATTGCATTCAATCTGTAAATCACTGTGGGCAGTATGGACATTTTAACAATGTTGATTCTACCAATCCATGAGCATGAAATGATTTTCCATTTGTTTGTGTCATCTGTGAATTCTTTCATCTGTGTTTCATAGTTCTCCTTGTAGACATCTTTCAGATAATTCACCTCCTTGGTTAAGTATATTGCTAAGAATTTATTTTCTTTGTAGCTGTTGTGAATGGTTTTGAGCCTTTAATTTGACTCTCTGCATTACTGTGTTTATGATATAGAAATGCTACTGATTTGTGTACATTGATTTTGTAACCTGATACTTTGCTGAATTTATTTATCAATTCTAGGAGTCTTTTGGTGGAGTCTTTGAGATTTTCTAGATACCAGATCATATTGTCAGCAAAAAGTGATAGTTTGACATCCTTTTCTCTGATCTGGATACCATTTATTTCTTTTTATTGCCTGATTGCTCTGGCTAGGACTTCCAGCACTATGTTGAATAGAAGTGGTGACAGCTGGTATCCTCCTCTTTTTTTCAGTTCTTAGGGGGAATGATTTTAACTTTTCTCCATTGAGTATGATGTTGGTTGTGGGTTTGTCACAGATGGCTTCCATTATTTTCGAGTATGTTCTTTCTATGCTTAGTTTGTTGAGGGTTTTAATCATGAATGGGAGGTGGATTTTATTGAATGCTTTTTCTGCATCTATTGAGATGATCATATGGTCTTCATTTTTGCTTCTGTTTATGTGGTTTATGTGGTGAATCATGTGGATTGATTTGCATACATTGAACTATCCTTGCATCCCTGGGATGAAACCCACTTGATCAGAAGGAAATTTTTTTTCTGATGTGTTGTTGATTTCAATTTGCTAGTGTTTTGTTGAGGATTTTTCCATCCGTATTCATAAGGGATATTGGTCTGTAGTGTTTGTTGTTGTTGTTCTGTCCTTTCCTGCCTTTGGTATAAGGGTGACACTGGCTTAATAGAATGAGCTAGGGAAGATTCTCTCCTTCTAGATGTTATGGAGTATTTTCTATATGATAAGTACAAGTTATTCATAGGTATAGTAGTATTTATCTATCAATCCATCTACTCCAGGGCTTTTTTGGTTGGTAAATTTTGTTACTGCTTAAATCTTACTGCTTATTATCTGTCTTTTCAGGATTTCTATTTCTTCCTGATTGAGTCTTGGGAGGTTGTGTGTTTCCAGGAATTTACCCATTTCCTTTGTTTCCTAGTTTATGTGAGTAAAGGTTTGCATAGTATTCATGGATGATATTTTGTATTTGTAGTGTATCAGTTGTAATAGCTCCTTTTTCACTTCTGATTGAGCTTATTTGGATCATTTCTCTTCTATTTCTGGTTAATCTAGCTAGAGGTCTATTGATTTTGTTTATCTTTTCATAGAACCAACTTTTTGTTTCATTGATCCTTGCATTGATTTTTTGGTTTCTATTTCTTTTAGTTCTGCTCTGAGATTTACTATGTGTTTTCTTCTGCTGGCTTTGGGTTTGATTTGTTCTTCCTTTTCTAGTTCTTTGATATGTGTCATTAGGTTGTTAATTTGTGATCTTTCTGTCTATTTGATGAAGGCATTTAAGGCTATACATTTTCCCCTTAGGGTTGCTTGCGTTATATCCCACAGATTTTAATAGCTTGTGTCCCCTTTGTCACTCAGTTCAAGGAATTTTTTGATTTCCATCTTAATTTCATCATGACCCAAGAATCATTCAGCAACAGGTTGTTTAATTTCCATGACTTTCTGTAGGTTTTACTTGGAATTGATTTCTAGTTTTATATCCCTGTAGTCTGAGAAGATATATGGTGTGGCTTTTTTTTTTTTTAATTTGCCGAAACATGTTTTGTGGCATGAGGTGTGATTAATCTTGGCAAATTTCCCATGTGTTGATGAGAAAAATGTATAGTCAGTAGTTTTTGGGTAGAATGTTCTGTAAATATTTGTTAGTTCTATTTATTCTAGAGTCCTTTTTATGTCCAGTGTTTCTTTATTCATTTTCTGCTTTGATGATCTATCAAGCTCTGTCAGTAGGGTTTTGAAGTCCCCAGAAAGTATGATGCTGCTCTTTATCTCTTTGCTTAGATCTAATAGAATTTACTTTATGAATCTGGGGGCTCTCAGGCACAACCAGAGCCTCAGAGCCAGCGCCACAGCCTGGAGGTAAGGTAGAAGCTTGTGGGAAATAATATGAACACCTATTACTAATCATAGTAATAAAACTATTATTTCTAACAAATATTAAGTATTTAGCATTTTAAATGTACCAGATAATTTTTATCTTCATAAAAGATAAAAGATTATCAGCTTGGTGATATTAATAGCTCCATATCATAGGTGAGGTAACTGAGGCAAAAAAAGATTATGTACATTACTCAAGGTTGTAGATAAAATAATTTGTAGTGATGCCACAAATTCAAATCTAAGCAATTCGACTGCTATTTCCAAGCTCTTCCAGCAACCAATAACTAAGATTATTGCTTTAAAATTCTGGATGCCTGTATTTGTCCAATTTGTTAAAGGAAAACATAAGAATTAGAATATTGAACGTATTGTATGATTATTGAGGTCAATATTATATGTGTATACTTTCTATTATTAGTAATATGATGTTCTTCAGAGCAATTTAGAAAACACAAATTTTTGACATAAGTTCAAGTAGAAGCCTGGATAATGAGACCCATTTATTTAATTACCTATATAACTACCTAATCTATCAAGACATTTCTGAATTAGAGCAAAAGGAAACAGATTTTTTCCCCTTTACTGTAACTAAATGGTGAGGCTATTGGCTAAGCCTGTAAAGATTAATTATTTGAGGTTAGTGAAAGTTTAGGGTAAATAATTATGCAGTATGAATTTGTAATTTCTGAATATGTGATTTTAAGGGATGAAAAATATAAAGTGAGATTTCAAATCATAAGCAGAGAGAATACTTTCATTTCAAAGAGGATCTAAAGGATAGCAAAACTCAACGGCCAAGTTATGTTATTAATGACTAGTAACTGCAAGTTCTTCATGGTACTCCTAGAGTAATGCTGTTAATTAAGATTTTCCCTTCTGTAGATGAAATATCCCACTTATGAAATCTAAATCATCCAATGTTGTGATCACAGCAAACATAGTAATGTTTTAAAATATGTATATGATATTCCCATATGCATGAAGATCACACTCAATTTCATAAATTGTTTAGTTAAGTGTGTATAGATGATACACTTGCTTGATGTTATTTCAGGGCTAGTGTTTAACTTCCTTAAAATTGCTGTATAAGCAACTCCTTTACAGTTATACTAATATTCAACAATGTGGTCCTACCTAATGTCTTAAATAAGAATAAATCATAAAATAATAAATCATAAAATAATCATAAAATAATAAAAATAAAAAAATAATAAAAATTCATAAAAATTCATAAAATAATAAATGATAACTTGAGAAACAGTGTCAATTAAACTGAGGTAAAATCACAAGAATTTTTATATGTATGATATGGGGCAACAATGCTTACATATGGTTATATGATTTGAAAACACTTGGTCAAAGTTAAATAAATTTCTTTACTATAGAAATTCTGCTTGCTTGTAATTTGTTAATTGAGTTGTAAATCTAAGAGAGGTATATAGAATATACTGTCTCTAACTTGTTTTAATGTTGTACTTTTTAGAGTATTTTTCTTCATATGTGCTTATCCATCTGGACAAAATTGAAAATTTAGAATAAAGTAAAACAACTTGTTTCTTTCAGTGCATTAGAATAGATTTCATAGACTGTAAAGCTTGAAAGGAAAGCACCTAAAGGATCATGTCATCACATTTTCTCTTTTAACTGCAGAGATCATTGAGAATCAGATACAATAACAATTTCCCAAGTCGCACAGTAATGGTAATAGCAAAACTTCAAGTAATTTTCTAAACTGAGCTGTCAAATGCTATATTTAACGTATTAGTGCTTCCCTATTAAAAATTTCTTGTAGTTTGTTTAATGAACATGTATGTTAATCTCCCAACCCTAACTCGACCAAAAGTTCTCAAATGACAGGAATGGGGTCCTTCACTTCCTTTACATTCCGATGGGTGTTGAGTCCATTGCAGGCACAGAGTAAGTACCAACAACTTGCTGCTGATTATTGCACGAACATAAGAACAAGCCAAATGAAGACAAGCTGAGCAGCAGATTTCAGAGTGTTCACATGCAGCAGAAGCAGCAGCAGGGCCCATCCACAGGCGAAGACCCATACGAAGTCCCACTGCCAACCTGGACCTGCTTCGTGGGGTCATAATGTCTCATGTGTTCTGTTCTGTCTTGTTTAATTATAACTTTATTTCTAAGAGAGGGATTGCCTCTGCCAATATTTAAAATGCATTCTCAGCCATTCATCTGCCAAAGCACTACTCAGATATTGACTTAGTGATTTCCAATAGCTGGATAGGGCTATGCATTCTTCTGATCACACAAAAACATCTCATTGAGAGGAGAGTGAATGAATGTGAAGTTGTATCTGTTGTAATATCCTCTATTGATCAGTTAGACTATCTACTGCAGGTGAAAATGCTTTATAACTTATTTGAGAGGAAATACTTTGCATTATAATTGTTTATTTATCTCCGCATTCTGTGCAATCTTTAATTTTCTCACTTGCATTTGCCATTGTCTTTGAAAACTTTATCACCTTCATCATTCATTATTCAGATTCTGATAAGTGGAAGTTGGTAAAATACATAAAAGATGAGCTTATTTTTATTTTATTCCCATTTTTATTATCTATGTATCTATGGCTTTTGTTTGTTCTGCATTATTATTTTGGTAGCTGAAAGTCCCTAGGCTTCAACAGCCTGTGGGTATAAATAAGGTCAATTTGATTAGATATCACTATCTCACAAGCCCCCACCTATGGGAAGAAAGCATCTGAGATTCACATTTATATTTCTTTTCCTCTTTGAAATGTCTGTGCGCCTCCTAGGATATGGCTTATCTGCTTTCTTTTATCAACCCTGGCTGCTTCTTATGCTACCTACCTCTGCTGTTCTCTCCAGGCTCTCGCTTGATGTTTGCTCTGCTGGAGCCGCACTGCCACAGTAGTGCCAGCCTGCCCAGAGCTTGCCTCCAGCCTTCTCATGGGCTGTCACTGCAGTCTGTCTGGCATTCTCAAGCAAACCCCAGGTGGAATGGCAACTGATCCTACCTCTGCCACCAGTGCTCAACAAAAGCACTTCTGTTTGTTGCATACTGTTTCTGCAACCCCTCAAGTGGATGATTGGGTTGTATCTTCTGCTCCACCATGAGGTTATAACAAAGATTCTCCTTGGCCAAACTTCAGTCTGGTTCCTTTGAGTCCCCTTTTCAATCAGACATCATTTTGGGGCTTCCATTTCCATTCCTGCTGTGTCTAGTTTTAGCAAGAATCATGCTAACTCAGTTTAGAAAGCATCCTCTCATGCTCAGTGTGTGCTCAAATTTCTTACCCCCTACCATCTCCTGGGTGATTCCTGATCACCTTGGCCTACTCTTAACAAGAATCCTATTAGGTCAGGTTAGCAAGAATCCCTCTAGACTTGATGTCTTCTCTTGGTAATTTTCCATCTTTTGACTCATTTAATCTTCTCTTTGGCTATGAATCCCCTCTTTCTCTTTTTTGCATTTGGAATTGCACTCAATCTCTCTCTTATTGTGTTATATTGACATCTATGACAATAGCCCTGAATAGTCTTCCTTACCATTTTGACAAGTGTCAGAATATTTTTTTCCTTAACAGTTATACTCTTTGGTAGGTTTATTTTGGTGGCAAAATGATTTATTTTTAAACAAAGACCTTTCCTGAACAGTGCATCTCAGTGAAAGTCCAGACACAGAAAGTGACCCATAGAGCTCAATGATCCATGGAGAAATACTAGTTTTCCTGATATGAATCATTTAATAACCATGTTCATATTAATAGTTTACATTTATCAATATATTTCTCCACTATTGGCCCTCAATATCTATGTTTCCAGAAATAATTTTCCTTCCATTTTAGATGAATGTCTAAAATTCTAAGAAAGAAAAGACGATGAGATATATTTGCAGTTGCAGTGTTGAACCGAACTTCCTGGTCAATGAATGTACATACACACAAACACACACATCTGATTCTAGAAAGACTAAAGCACTATTGTACACACGTATTCAGATATGTGTGCATATATTCATGGATAATTTACATATGTTTGTGCATATACAGTAGTCATGTATTCTTTCTAGAGTCAGTGTTATATATGGAATGTGGTATTTGCTTGCTTTACAGTATCCACTTTTATTTCAGGAAGGCCTTACAAATCAACATTATTCAAAGCAGTAAAGCATTTAAAATTACATTAAGGTAGAATCAGGTATTTTTGTAGTCATAATAGAGCAGGAAAGCAGCATGAAGTGAACAAAGGGCTGCACAGCAGGAAATTTATGCTAGTGAAGAAGCAATTCACACCTGTTAACTATTGTGAATAGAATGAGACACAACACCACACTTTCATCTAAATACAATGCTGGTTGTTGTTGTTTTTTTAAATTTTAGACATCTTAAACTTTTTTTGCAAAAATGGTTACTGAATTAAATAATTCAGTCTATGGAATAAGATAGAATGATGCCTAAACAAAGATAGTGTGGTAAGAAGAAATGCAAAGACATTGAATAGTGAACAAACTATATTATTATATTCTGTAAAGATATTAGGAATAAAAGAAAAAATAATGAGCAATTTAGTTTAGAAAGCAAAAATGTGCAGAGCCAGTAGTCTACTGGTTATAGGTCATTATATTGAAATACAGGAGATAGCCTTATGGCCTTCTTATAATGAAATTTGATTATACTGAGTTAGTGGTTAGATAAAACATGCCCAGTGCTCAAGATCCAGAGAGGTACATAGCTAAAAATAAGAATCTCTAAGCATATTTAACAAGTGAAAGAAAATTCTAGAACTCAATGAGGAAAATGTTTGTCCTAATATTTTATCTTCAGTGTTGAACCAAATATTCATTACCAATGAATAGATGGAGAAACCGAAAGAAAAGGACTAGAAAGCTTCAAATTCTGAGCAATATCCATCTCATATAACTTATTCGTTTGGCTATTTTTATTTGGCTACTTTTATTTGACTAGTTTGCTTTTAAGAATTACTGATTCCACATCATTTCACAGATGTTTAATATTGAGAATAGTCATTGTTCATGGAGACCAAAAAGTTAAAAAAAAAAAAAAGGCGTAATGGAGTACAGAAGCGTAATACATCAGATCAAGAATTCAGAAACATACTTAACCAGGCTCATAGTTTTCTAACAGTATGTATTGAGCATTATTTTATTTTTATTATTTATGAAACAAATTGTGTCATACAATGATTTTGCAGGCATAACCCTGACAAAGTCCCAGTATAAGGAAAATGGCAATCACAGGGGAGCAAGAGAAGAGAAGAGTGGTGAGAAGTTGTTTCCCCTTCTGCCAGGCGTATTTAATCCCCAAGTATGATTGATTCCTTTTCTCCCTTTTCAAAACTAGCCATCGTCTAGAAGAACCCAATTTCTATATCATAGTTTTCTAGTTAATTCTTCTCTCCTTAGAGAACATATTTGGGTAGTTTGTTTTGCATAAAAGATCACTTTCTTCATTTCATAAGCTGACCTTGTTTTCATATATCCAAAAAACTGAACCCTTGACTAAGTCTTCAAGGCCAACATGAGCAGACACCACTCTCTTATTTTATCTACACAATTTTCTTCTTGGTGTTTCTCTCCACTGTCACTCTCCTGCCCACTTTGCCCACATCTATTCTGCATCTCCACTGCCCTCCAACTTGCACTGTGAGTTTGGACATTTCCATCCTAAAATAATTCCTCTTTCAAAGGAAAAACATTTCATTCTTTGAAGTGGACATCTATTCCTGTGAATTCCAAATATGAAAATTTTTAATAATTTTAGGTGATCTTCAATATTATTACAGCAATAAAGAAAAAAGGCTCTGTGAATATACTTCTCATGAACTTCCAACTTTATGTGATCAAATAGACATGATTATTTTATGCTAAAGCTTTAAAGTCTTACATATTTTCAAACCTGTATGTGGAATTCCTTTATTTGTAGTCTAACCTCTATGCTTTTAAATGCTTAGAAATATAGTAAAGATCTAAAGTAATCAATCATCCTAGTTTGCCTGGAATAGAGGGCTTCCAGAATTGGAGAATTTCAGTACTAAGATGAGAAAGACTGGCACAAATTGGAACAAGTTTTTGACCACACAAAGATGTCAAGTACAAAATAGTGAAAGTGGCTGCATAGTAAGTTACATGAAATGAGCACATATTTAATATCAAGCATTCTGCTAAAACGGAGCCTTTATGGAAAAAGGATTTCCTGCTCCAATTTTCCAATGGCCATAAAATATGAATATACAGCCTTTTAATTTTTAAGGTTAAGTTCTTTGACTAATGTTAGTAAATTTCAGTTAACTGTTTCCAAAGACTGATAGAGAAGGTTTAGTAGCAGCCTGGCATACCATAGGTAAGCCACAATGTATGAGGTGTGTATAAGCCACAGTTATTGGCATGTCAAAGATAAGTTATTAGTGTTTAATTAATAATCTTTTAGTGCCAGTGATAACATAGTGGTAAAGAGTGGGTGCTCTTGTTTGACTGCATATATTTAAATTGGCTTTACCACTCAAAAGCTTAGTTCCATATTCTTTTAAATTTGGGTGCCAGTAGTAACTACTTCATAGAATTCTTCCTACTTTCAAATGAATAATGCCTAAACATAGATAGGAAAGCCCTTGACACAGAGAAAACTGATGATGATGATGATGATAATGATGGTAATGGTGGTGGTGGTGCTCACCCCATTCATAACACAGAACCTCAGAATGACTTGGACATTTGATGCAACATTTCCTTGTGAAGATGAGATTATAAGGTGGATCTGAAAACAGGAAAATGTTGTAACTGTCTAAGGAACACCTGCACAATCTGCCTCCTCAGCCTGTATAGCCAGGATACTGTGTTTAGCCCAGTATAGGAGAAGATGAGGAGCTCACCATCTCAAGAAGATTAAGAGAGAATTATTTAGAGAGACTGTGGACAAGAGAATTCCTAAAAACAAGATGATTTAATAAAGAGACCTCAGCTTTTTTGTTCATCCTTGCCTCTGAGAACACTTCCTGTCACAAATGTACAAACTGACAAAAACGGAAGTGAGCATTTCTGTATGTGGTAACTAATATAGACATTGGGGAGGGATCTCTCAATGAAACAATCCACTACAGGCCCACCAGCGACTGTGCCTAACATTGACCACAGAGATTTCAATAAAGGACACCCGGAATTTGAAAAAAGAGCTTCTATAGGAAAGACACATACCAAAGCAAACAAACAAACAAACAAAAAAAAAAAAAACAAAAAAGAAATTAAAACGAAGGAAACAGGGATATGGCCAAGGAAAGCAACCTTTAGAAAGAAAACAAATCAAAATCCTGTGAGAGAAGTTCCACTTTTGTATGCGATATAGGAAGGTGTGAAAGTACATTGTCCCAACTCTATAAACAAAAAAACGAAAGTCAAGTAATTCACAAAATCATAACTTTTCTCGAGACCATTTGAGAACTGAGATTGTAAGACAAATGAGTGAAATAAATTCCAAAGAGGGAGAAACCCCTCAGGGACAGCTGAGGCACAAAACCTATTTCACCTTTGCTAGACCGTGGGATTAAGAGGTGTAAGAGGTGATCTTCATTAAAAGGGGGTAAGGAGAAATTAATTACAATTCTCACCTCTTTCTTTCTTTCTTTTTTTCTTTCTTTCTTTCTTTCTTTCTTTCTTTCTTTCTTTCTTTCTTTCTTTCTTTCTTTCCTCTTCTCCTCCTCCTCCTCTTCTTCTCCTTCTCCTCCTCCTCCTCCTCCTCCTTCTTCTT